>CM061919.1:203567733-203600811 GCA_031002005.1 Vandiemenella viatica | reverse complement strand
AGGAAAAATCGGTACAAGGGAAGCAATTCTGTCTTTGAGATTAATACTTGAAGGGCGGATCAAGAAAAACAAAGATACTTTTATGGCATTTGTTGATTTAGAAAAAGCTTTTGATAATGTTAGGTGGGACAAGATGTTCAAAATTTTAAAGAAGTCAGGTCTAAAGTATCGAGATAGAAGAATACTCTATAAACTATATAAGAATCAAGTGGCTGTAATAAAAGTAGAGAATCACGAGAGACATGCATCAGTTAAAAAGGGTGTGAGACAAGGTTGTAGTCTATCCCCGTTAATATTCAACTTGTATGTAGAAGAAGCAATGAAGAAAGTCAAAGAAAAATTTCCATGTGGAATAAGTTTTCAGGGAGAAAAAATCAGTATGCTACGATTTGCTGACGACATTGTCTTATTAGCAGAGAGGGCTGAGGATATTGAGAAGTTATTGAATGGCATGAACGAAATACTGAAGGAAGATTTTGGACTGAATATAAATCAAAGTAAAACAAAAGTGATGAAATGTAGCAGAAATGACACCAATACTAGCAGATTAAATATAAAAATAGGATCTGATGCAATAGGAGAAGTGAGTGAGTTCTGTTACTTGGGAAGCAAAATTACAACCGATGGCCGAAGCAGGAACGATGTTAAAAGCAGAATAGCACTAGCAAAAAGAGCCTTCATGAAAAAGAGAAACCTTTTAGTTTCAAATATTGATCTAGGAATTAGAAAGAATTTCTTAAAACTCTATGTGTGGAGCACAGCACTTTACGGTAGCGAAACATGGACTTTAGGAATACCGGAAAGAAAGAAACTTGAAGCATTTGAAATGTGGTGCTACAGAAGAATGCTGAAAATTAGGTGGACAGACAAAGTAAGAAATGAACGAGTTTTGGAAATGATGGGTGAGAAAAGAAGTTTATGGAAGACGCTTACAGGAAGAAGAGACAGGCTTTTAGGTCATATTTTGAGACATGCTGGATTGGTTAATTTGTTAGTGCAGGGAACAGTCGAAGGTAAGAACTGTAGAGGTAGACAGAGATTAGAATATATGAAGCAGATAATTGAGGACGTGGGTTGTAAGGGGTATGTAGAAATGAAGAGGTTAGCACAGGATAGGAAGGGATGGAGGATTGCATCAAACCAGTCTAAAGACTGACGACAGCAAAAAAAAAAAAAAAAACACTTATTAACTAAGGATACTGAGTTTATTGACAAGGCGTTGAACAAATTTGGACAACAACCTAGGCGCTTTAAGTTATTATTCAAACAGTGAGTTTAATAATAAATTTTTGTTTATTAATCTTTTTCTGTGTATTTTCTTTGATGGCAGGGGGGTGTGCAAGTGCACCCCCTCCCGGCGCCCATGAAAAAACGTTCTTCGGATAATTTACGTTCGGATTATCGACACTCCAGTGTATTGTACACTATACGTTTAACAAATTGTTTTCCGAATGGTATTTATAAGCCAAATTATATATATATATATATTTCCGTAAATTATACGGAAAGATGTTGTATTTTACGGTTTTACGGATGAGCTGTCTTATTTAATGAATTTCCAAGACAAAATTCAATCGCTTAGATGTGATCTTTATATAGGACAAGGTTATTGCGGTTTATATGGACAATTGTGGTAAGTTTCCGATTTATTTCATGGCTGTAAGTGTTTTTTCTTTTATTTGTCTCTGAAATTACGCAAAGATACGCTATATTTTTACTGTACTCTATAATTAATCAAATTGTATCTCCGATTTTACATAGATAATTTTCTGAAACTCGGATCAGCAATCGTTTGAATAGCGTTTTCTTTCAGTTCCGCGTGCGTTGTGTCACTGGTAGGTACAGTAGAACCTCAGGAAGTCGAACCTCGATAAGTCGAAAACTTCTAAAACTCGAAAAAAACCTTTGTTCGCTTCCCTTCGAACCCCAGATTCTCGATCCGTCCTACTGAGATTATCCAACCTTGCAGCGGACAACTGAAGAAGCTGGTTAATATACGAGGTCCTACAGTTGGTAGTATTGTCTCTGGTTGGTAGCAAGGCTTAGAGAAAAGGGCTTGGAGGTAACATTTATCTGGACTAAAGGTCACGCCGGAATAGAAGGCAATGAAATAGCTGATCGGCTGGCTAAGGCAGCACCACATCATGGCATGAAAATAAAACATATTCCGGCCTCTGACTTGATCCCCCTACTCCGTAATAAAGCTAGAACGGAATGGAACTGTGGAGCCCTGAGGTTGGAGCCGTGAGCAAGTGCCGCGGTTTTTATCCGCTCCTAAATCAGGCATTGCTCAGCTAGTTATTTTGTGAAAACCATAAACTTTGCTGTAAACTTTAGCAAGCTATTACCATAATTTTTTAAAGAATTTTAGAATGAGTAGTTTCGGAAATAAAGGTAGTGGATTCGTCTTTTCTAATGGTTTTCAGCAAAAACTTCCAAAAATCAAGCAATAAAAAGAAAAGTCAAACATTTTGAGAGTTTCGCTTTCATTTGGTGCTCCATGTAGCTAGAGTATTTAGAGAAAACATTTCCATCAGTCCCTCACTAAACACCCTGTAAATATTTTCACTCAGGCCGTCTCCCCAACACTATGATTTTTCGAAATTTTATGTAATAACTGTGTTATGGTTATTAAGAACTAAAGTATTGCGCACATACAAATTCCTAAGTTAAATGGTTCAAACGTTATGAAAGTGTGACCTAGTGTTGTCATCATTTTTTTTTTAAGGATAATGGTACATTTGTGTTTTGGGATGACAGAAATAGTGTACTTTGTGTAGAAAAAAGAGTACCTTCATTGATTACATTTTAACACATAATTTTCATTGCTTTTTGACACATTCAGCAAATACTTATTCTTCCTAAATACTTCCACAGCATCTGAACAGTCTATATTTAATTAAAAATATATGATGAGCTCAAACTTTAAGTTGAGCAAAGATTTTTTCCCCCCTCCACGTTGCATTCATGACAGGAAAACAAGACTGAGTGTAGGAGTGGCCGGCACAGATAAACTCAAATTACTGTAAATAAATTTTGAAAATCTTCACTTTTAATGAATTTGTACTGCAATTTCTGACAAGATGGCCCTTCAGTAAAACTACAGGGCGTTCGCCGGGAAACGCAACCCACTGTTAGCGCTACAAGGAAGAAACTGCTCGCGGCGAGCGAGCGGTCAGCTCCCGGCATTGTTCGACCGTCGGCCGCGGACTATTTCATAAACTTGTATGTTCTAAGCATTTAAATGTGACGTAATTCATTAGCTTACCTTATAAAAGATGCTGGAAGTGTTGACACTCTTGTGTAATGCACATTTCACATCTTCTGAACATATTTCGAGACACACGCTGCCCTAACTGACTTAATGATTTTTTGGGTGACTGTTCTAGTCGAAAAGCGATATCGTCAATTTTCTCCTCTGTGAGAATACGGTTGACCGACAGTCTCTTTTTGTTAAAAAATGAACCCGTTTCTCTTACTTTTTTAACCAGACGCAGAATTGTTGATTTAACTGGCAGTAAAGCGCCAGGATATTCGCGACGAAATTTACTGCGACACTTTTTAAACGACTTCTTCTTCACATATGTATCGTAGAGAAATATTCTTTGTTGCAAACTGTAACGTACCATAATTTTACTCACACTCAAACACGGTACAGATTAGTAAGAGTATGAAACCCCAAACCAGCCAAACCGCAAAGAAACGTTTATTCACAACACTGATTAATAAGAGACTGAAGTAGGGATGGTGATCTGAGATCGATTAATCGAAGAATCGATCTTTTGGACCCAAAAAATCGATTTTTTAAATCGATTTATAGTACTGAATCGATCCAGTGAATCGATTTTTCACCCGTGAAAATCGAATGTGAAAAAAACACTTTCTACTTGTAATGCACTTGCACATGAAAGTCAGCGTTTAAACAAAGAATTTAAACATTATTTACTGCAAGCAGTTGTGTACCTGAAGTATGATCATATACTTTACTGGCAAGAAAAAAAAATATCAATTTATCGTCACTTTTACTCAATAGCCAAGACGTATATCAGTACAGTGGGATCATCAGCACCTTGCGAGCGCCTTTTTTTTTTTATTATTGCCGGCAACATCGCAAGTGATGAGCGGAACTGCATGGATCCTATTAGAACGTTCACACTGTCACGACAGAATCCAAATCTCAAGGAAGATCACAACCTTTGTCTCTAGGCTTAAATTCAACCACGGACGCTTCGCGAGCCACCTCTTTAGGATTAATGCGGTCACCTCCCCCATTTGTGAATGTGATGGCATTAGTGTCGAGAATGTGGATCATATATTTTTTGCCTGTGGACGCCGCAGGACAGAATCAACTGAACTAATAGAAGAGCTGACTAAGCACGGGGTGGATTTCCCTTCCAAGATGCAGACCCTTCTCCACGAAGATAGGGCGGAAATCTTCATGATTCTCTTCAATTTTGCAATAAGAAACAACATAGAAATATGACATTCACATTTCTAACCCCCACATTACATTTAAAGGTAACTACTGTCCTTTTGAGATAACCAGTCTGCTGACTTCTGTACCCAAACGCTGTATATTTTATACTATGGCTTAAGTGTACATGTAACCACTGGAACAAGTTAGAAAACTTGTATGCTGAATTTTGTACTTACATGATGCATATTATATATTGTATTTTAAGGGGTAAATATTTTATGTGTATTTTATTGCACTATTGTATCATATTGTATTATTGTGCTTTATATTATATTTATAGTTATATTGTATTATATTGTGTTATATTGAGCATGTGTTTTATGATGTCCAGTAGAGGAACGTATAACAAAGAAAACCAGACGTCAGAACTATTCAAAATCCGCATGTATAACCAAATTGTAACTAAGCTGGCTGTATGGTTTGTACCAAAGGCCAAATAATAAACAAAAAAAATCCTATTAGACTGAACAGACTGTTGTTCCTGAAAAGCTTGGACATTAAGCACTGGGAACTGTAAACTATATCATTTCAAAACTGTTTTATGTAACCAACAAATTTGTGACATAAATATCTCTTTGTATACCTGATACTTTCATTTAGTTGCAAAACAAATGTTTAATTAGTTTAAAAATGATAAAAGATCGATTATTATAGTGTCCTTTCTGTTTTCCATGATTGGAATTGTATTAAAAGTATGAACACGAAAAAAAAATATATTCGAAAAAGATCGATGTGAATCGATTTATCAAACTTCGATTCGAATCGATTCAGAAATCGATCTTTTTCGGAGAGAATCGCCATCCCTAGACTGAAGTCACAAACTATCTACAATGCAAAGAAACCGTTCTTAACAATGTAAGGGTCACTGCACTGCACTGTTGGGGCAGCGGAGGTGTTAAACAGTGCGGTGATTCACGGTGGCGTGTGGCGGAAACTGCTGGCCCCGCTGTCCGAGCAAGTTGCCGACGGCAACAGACTGGGAGGGTTGCGTTTTCCGGCGAACGCCCTGTATTATCATCTACCAATTTCCCGCGCAGCTCAGCAGTATTTTTTCCTCATATAGATTTGCAGTTTAAAAGCTTTAATAACACAAATTGTTCACATCAAATAGGTGATAGTTTGGTTATGAACACCATACAGTATACAAATAAAATCAGTGAGCCAGTGGGAAAGTCATCAAAATAAGATACTATTTCAAAATTTAAAAAAGTAAATGGTCAGTAGGCTGCGGTTGAATCTGACCAACTAATCCCAAGACAAGAGAAGGCATTGCTAGTACGCTTCCACTGCACTCTACCTATTCGGTCAAATGCGCCCAAGTGACGGACAAATCACGTTTCGTTAGGGGGCGTCCATTAACTACGTGGGTTCGGACTTTCCCCCACTATGATGACGTGAAATTTTTTTATTTTTTCTTAGTTCTCCCGCTTCCTTGGGCGGTTATACCCCCTCCCCCTCCAAAGTCTGTATTGGTGTCGTTTGTAGATTTTTTTTTAGCTCTACTTTTCTTCAAGAAATTAAAAAGTTGACGTCAGATTTTCGTCGCACCCCCTTGGTGAGATTTTGTCGAACCTCCACACCCCCCTCCCCTCCCCTCTTCTGTATATCACCTCACATAATTAATGGACGCCCTCTTAGGATGCTACTTAGTATTTTTGTAATAAAAAAGTCAACCAGTGAAGTGAGAATGTGTATTTTAGCGTACTGTATTACTTTCGCAGATTACAGAGTACACCCACGAGAAATGCAGTACAATACTCTATAATAGAGTACGGGTAGCAACTAGGGTTGTCGAACCATACTTTATAATAAAGTATCATACTTTATTTTTTATTTTTATACTTTATATTTTTTCATACGAATAAAGTATGCCTAAATACTTTATTTCTAGTAAAGTATACAATACATGGAAGAGAACGCTATTATACAAGTTCAACACCCTCGTGCCTATCAACCAAGGATTGTCTGTCCTCTGATCTTGAGTACTTACCGGTTTGTAGTCAACAAGAGCGGATCATCCACATTGTGGCATTCGTATCGAGTCGAGTCCGCTCGCCATTATTTCTGAACGAAACGGTGGATGTCAATCATGTGACCGACTAGCGCAGAATTCCTCATTGTTTTGAGGTTGGAGTTTCAACTGCATTATTTTTCTTATATATTGTTTAAAATGGCAGGTAATTCAGATTCTGTTCGCTATACTGATAAACGTGATACAAGGGTAACTCCAAGAAAGCAAAATTGATGAATCCTAAGCAATTACAAAAACTTGAGATTTATGCTATAAAGCATATTACTGGATAAGAAGAGATCCTCAAATTAAATTCTTTGTGAAATTCAGTACCTGCGCTGTCAGTTTTACCTTAGCATCAGCTGGCATTGCACAAGTAAGTCAGCCATTTTCGTCTTTTTCAAAATATTGTGAGCACGATCTTTTGTTGACTAAATTGTAATTTAATCTGAAATTATGCCGCACTGGCCAGAGGCGTATGGTTCCTAATCATACTTTGTACTGAAGTATCATACAATATTCTTGATCGTTGTGCTTTACCTTAACCATAAAGAATGCGGAAATATTATATTTGTGGTAAACTCACATTTTATGGAGCAGAACTCTCTCGAGCATTATTAATTTTCAAACGACCTATTAGTGCTTATGACGAAACGAAACACACCCTCTGGAATCGACTTTTTCTGAGTGGGACGGAAGATGTTAGCCATATTACTGATCCAATACACACCACTTTTCAACTTGAAAAGACGCGAGATGTTTGCTATATAATTTCGTAAGCTCACTCATTCATTCACCTCGATAGCTATTGGCTAGAGAACGGTGTCACGTGTCAGCCTTCGCTCGCAAAACAGCGTCCAGAGATACCATTAGAAGAAATTCGTGGTTATGTCCACAATTTAATCGCTAAACAACTACAACAAAATTAATTGCCATAATACATTCATTAAGTTTGCTTTTCGTAGCGTTTCATAGTTAAAAAATATTGATAAATTTTGCGGCTGAAAGAAAACGTGGATCTGCTTTTTAGTAACATGTTGCTAATGAAAGCAACTTAAAAAAAATTAAAATTACTCATGGTCTCAGCTGTAACCACGAATACCAATGGTCATTCGGCTTAGGATAAATTTATATTTAATTAAAACTTTCACTAATATTCCTGCTTGACCAAAGTTCATGCATTACGGCTTATTTGCTTTTTTAGGTATTTTACTCACCACTTTCGTTAATGCTTTTTGTTCATGTTCGTTGTACGTTAGTTATTAGGATATTTTAAGTGGTCATCGGACCAAATATGTTACCGAACTTCGGAGGTGCTCAACTGTTTAATAATATTGAATGAGTATTAAGTTCTCTGGCCATTGCAGATACTATGAGTGTGTGTCCAGTCTCAATAAAGAAACAACGTGATGCTTTCGATGAAAACAGGAATTTTTAAAAATTTGTATAGTGAACTTTAAGGCTCAAATACAAGTTAAGTTTGTATTTAAGCAATTATACGATTGCGCTATCGTCCCTGTTCATTTTTAATACCTACCTCTATTAATGCCTCTGTGTTCTTCAAGCTCAGAGATTTTATTCACCCTGCAACACAGGTCAAGTTTATATTTGGTCAAATCAGGTTAACCTGTCATAATCCTTCGTCCTAAAAACTGGAACTATTATACACCCGTGACAATACGTAAAAAGCGGTCACGGGCTTACACTAGTTTATCAAATATTATAATAATAACTGTTTCGTACCTGTTTCAGTACTCTACCGAGATAATAATAAATGCAAAATGGCGGGGAGGAGAAACAAAGGGCCCTTTAATTAAACCGACCGTGGTGGGTGAGCGTTAACACTCTGGCCCCGCGTTCGTGAGGACGCGGGTTCGAATCCCCATCCGGGCACCCAGGTTTTCCATGGTTTCCCCACATCACTCCAGGTGAATGTTTCCTTTAACAGGCTATTGCTGAATTCCTTCCTCTACCTTGTTCCCAGTAATTTCCCGTCTACCTCGACATCGACGAGGTGTAAAGCAATATGCAAAAAAACATTCTTTAATTAAAAATGAATTGTTTATTTACAATTTTAGTTTTTGAATGTGGTACTAGCTATAACACGTTGAAATGAAACAAAAAAGAAGCACGAAAATATCTAAATACAATTTTCTTTCAAATACTTTTTATTTTCCTCTTTCAAAGACAAATATAACCTTTTTTTCTAAAAGAAAGTTGGCAATCCTATTGCATTTTCTTTTTACATATGGCTTTACGCCTCATTGACGGCTAAGGTCATTAGAGGCGAGATGGGACTATGGACAAGAAATAGGAAGGAATTCGGCCATGGCCTTTTTGAAGGAAGCATCCCGGCAATCGCATGGAGTGATTTGGGGAAACCATGGAAAACCCAAATCAGGATGCCCGGACGGGGATTCGAACCCGCGTCCTCCCGAGTGCGAGGCCAGAACGTTAACCGTTCACCCACCACGCTCGGTAATCCTATTGCAAACCTATTGTGACCAGACGGACAAATGAGCGAAACCATTAGGATTCCGTTTTTCACTCAGAAGATACGGAACATTAAAAATAAAATAGCTTATATTACATGAATATTCTTGACTAAAGCTATGTGTCGATTTGCAAACCAGTATATTTCTGATATAGTTACATATTATTCTCTCCATCATTTTGTCTGTCACTGATGTCAAACTAACTGGCCTGCAATTTTTAGCTTTCCTAGTTCCTTCATGATTTCCTCAGGATCTGTTACATAGTTTGTCTGCTCGTTTCTAATTACATGCAGAAGACCCTCCTCTAATTTACTACCTCCACCCAGATGATAATCCCTAATGGTCTCATTACACCAATTACTCAATCTATCCGCCATTTTCAAATCCTCAGTAACTTCTTCTCTATCCTTGTCTACAATTTCCGAACTTTCTCTTTAAGCTACTCCTGGTCTTCCAGGCCGACAACGCATCTCCGTAGAAACTTATCGTCTTGGTGTCAGCCGGCGATAAGGCGTTCTTCGAGCTAACTTAATTCCAGTGAGCGTAAACAAAAGGCAAGTGTGGCTTGGTCTTTATCAAAAGCCAAAGCAGTTTGGTTTAATAACTAAACTGCTTTGTGTTTTTCATCATCAACAGCTTCAGCTTTCTTTTCTGAGAAATGATGAAACCAAGTTATTTAATTTTCTTTCACTGTGGTTTACAAAATATTTCATTTGGTTCTTCTAATTCGATAAGCACAAAACCATCGTACTATATTTTGTAACTCTTGCCTGATTTTCAGATTTTCCTATTTCATACGTTACTTTTTACGTTGCAGATAGTTTTCATTTTGTTGTTGGAGTTATTAATTTTTTTCTATGACGTATATTTACATTACTTATAGCCATATTTTTAATGTTTTATAATAAAGCTTACAGTGAAATTGGATGTACAATTATCATATTTTCTTGCTTTTGGTATTACTGCAAAATCTGTGCTTCATTGTTTGCAAATTTGACAATCTTGGTTTATGTAATCCAAAACGTAGAAACTAATTACGACGTGGAAAGTTGTCGCGCTTTTAACAATTATTTAAATATTTGAAGGTTCGCAGATCCCACTAGAGGATATAAAACTTCTCCACACCTCTATTAACAGGTAGCTTTTAAATATGCAAGCTGTTGGTAACTTTTGACTTGATCTTAATTTTTAATTGCGATGGAGCGCATGCTCCGGTGACAATTTCTCTTTTCATCTAATTACCCCTTTTTTCATTATTATTATCGTATATACTTCAAGTGTTAAAATTCACCACTAGTCTATTTTTGCCATTTACGAATTTTAATTTTAAATTGCTTCAGGGTTTGGTAAATTATCTTTCACTGCCCTGACACCCTTACCCACGAAACAAAATTTTTCCGCAGTATTATGACTGAATAACTTTGGACAAACACACACCAGAGTTCACCCGAAGATTATAAAAGTGCATTACGTCACACAAACGTATGTAGAATCGTAGAGAGGTCGGGCCACACTAGACCGCACCGCACCCGGCCCGCAACGCACCGTCACTTTTCTTATTGTTGTCGCTCACTCGATTGAAGTGAGTTCAAACGACACCGCGTGTCGGCCGACACTCGGCCTTGTGTTGGTCCGGATAAATTTGGTTTATATTTTGACGGTGCCACCCCGTGTCGGTCTGCTGTCGGGCTGGTCGATATGGAGAACTGTATAGAAAGAGTTCGGAAATTTCCGGTACTTTACGACTAAATATTGTTTTAATGTTACTGATTGCTTTAGAAAACCTATGCCAGTGGTGAAAGTCGATTTTAAGGCCGGTAAAAATTGCATCCGAGATCCGGATTTTGAACCGGGGACCTTCCGTACCCAAATCACTCGCCGCAAGCATCTGAATCTAGAAGTACTGGAGAATATCTATTCAATCATATAAAAGTACATTTGTGTTTTGAAGTGGCAAAAATAAATTATAAGTACGTCTATTTTATTATGTTTGAATAATAATTTTTGATTATAACCAGATTTGTCTCTTGACTCAGTAGGTTATGGCGTACGATTGAGGAAATGAAAGTCCCTGGTTCAAATCCCTGTCTCAGCTGTAATTTTTATGGGTCTTAAAATTGAAATTCACCTCTGGAAAAGCTTTGATTTGTTAATGCTAAAATGCTAGGACGCTCTGTGTTTCGAATTTCACGTTAATCTGTAGTTTTCCTTTTCAAATTAGGTGACAACGATAGAGGTGTACTGCGCAACCGATAAGTAACTCCGTGACTGGAATTTTTATATGACATGAAATTATTATTATTTTACGGAATATTTGCGGTCTGCATTAAAATAAAAATGTATAATAATCTTATTCTTTTTTCTAAAAAAAAATATTGAGTGACTCGAAAAGGAATCTCAACCAAAAAAAAAAAAAAAAACACGTTAAATGTGAAGTGAGTGACGCTTGACATTTAATCGTGACTATATAGAGATACACGAAAATCTTTCAATACAGTGTGACGATCTTTCGTTAAAACAGCTTTGGAATACAATTTTTGTGCATAAGAGTTCAAATAATTAGGGGATAACAGGAGTCAGACAAAAAAAAAGTATTTTAACGTACGTACTTTATTACTTATTATTAGCGTCTTTTATAAGTAATGTTTCTTCTATGAACTAATAATTAAATCCAATAAAAAATTAATATTCTACGAATGCATGTAAAGTAAATAGTAAAAACAGCACAGTTATTCAGTTTACCCATTTGTGCAAAGGACAATGAGCACTCTGGTTTATCGGCGGCAACTGATCATACTAATGTCATTTGAAAGGAATAACTTTTGTTAAGAAGGCCATATTAAATTACATTTAGAAACGACAAAAAATGATTATGTCCTAATAAAACTGACATAACAAACAAAATAGCGCGTGCAGTAGCGGTAGCAAGGCGAGCGAACGATCTGTTTCTCTGAATTCGAGACGCGAACTAACGAACTAAAAGAGCGAACTAGTTCGCGAGGGAGCTACGAACTAAACAGAGCGCTCTTCTTCGCGAACTGTAATGCGCAAGTCTATTGGTAGGTAATCAATGGGCGTTAGATCTTAAGGTCATTACACTTCAAATAATATATAAAATGCTTTATATTGCTTGGATTCATATTTTGAGACATATCCAGTTTTTTCTGCCTGAATTCTTTTCTTCTGCAGGCGGCAAAAAATATAATTCATTACAGATACTGTGGTACAGTTACTGAGTTCCTGTTTATGTAAAAATAAATTCAGCTCACAAGAATTGATTACTTGATTGAAGTCGCGATGATTAGACGGTTTTTGGAACGACGGTCCGCTTGTCGTATGCCTTAAACATTTAGGGCCTATACTGTTTTCAGAGATAAAAAGTCACCTCAGACAGTAGGGTTGTGTTCTACTCCATGTTCACTGGCAGTTCCAAAAAGTAAAATTTGCACTTACAATTCTCAAATTGGAAACTGAATGGAGGAAATTGATACTAGTACCATGTAGCATTCCTTTATGGTGGTCACCATAAAAAAAAAATTGTATTCTGACATACCAATTTATTCATAGTAAGCAGAAAGAATTCTCGCTCTCGGAAGTGACGTCACGGATCTTGTAGCAGTCTGTTTTATGCATGGAGGAAGGAATTATATGGAGGAGAAGTGACGTTAAATCGGTGAAGCAAGCACTAAACTCTCCCGCATGGTGGCAGCACCGGCAGCGACCATATGGCGCTTCCCAACAATTAAGGTGTTCACATTGTCTTTGTTGTGGTAGATGCAGTGATTATTTCATTTAGTATTGTGTATAAGTGTTTAAAAATGCTAGCTTGTGTTGCGTACAGTTGCACAAATAGGCCAGACGGGAAAGAACCTGGAATATCATTTCATAAGTAAGTTGAATTGTAATTATCGTTGTTGAAGTGAGCGGTAGACACCGCAAACTTTGCAGCACGTCTATAAATATTTAGTCATAGCTCTCAATGGGATGACTTTGTTCTCAAATTTTTCTTGGTGTAGTGTAGAAAATCAGCAAACTTGCTATTTTGTACATAATAGACTAGCATTATTTTTTAACGAGTGTTTAAAATGAGATTTAAAGGGGCGTGTTTTACTTCGCGATTCAGTGAATTTACTATTACGATTTCTTTCGTCACGTTGCTGATTATACTGACAATGGATGATGAAATTAACTGTTATGTGAGAAGCTGTGAGTTTTATTAATTTTTTAAATAGCTATTTCAGGCCATTGACTTAGGTTATTTTTAAAGCTTCATATAAAACTTGTTTCTGTTTGTAAATACGTCTATACCTATTTTTACCGATTTTGAAATCTTTCTCATCTATTTATGTCGAAACAGGTTCATGCAGAAATAAAAATGGGCTTCATAAATAAAGAAGTTATTGGCCTTTGAACAAAATCAATTTGGGGAATGTGTTTCTAATTTAGTCTCTTTTTTTTTTGTACAACATTCTCCCCCCCCCCCCCCCCCGTATCTAAATCTAACTGAGAGGTAATTTTTTTACAATTGTCCTAATAAGTAGGGCTGTGAAATTAGACAACACATCTTGATCAAGAGAATGTTCATTAAGGTGACTGAATAAACATTTTATTTCTGGTACCAGCCTACAAAATGTCTGGGTTGCTCATCCCTAGAGTGGGTCCTCTTACTTTTTTTCTGGTCTAGGACACATTTCAGACTAACCACAAGTGGTAGTAATAAAACTGAATATTCTGCATGTCAACGATGTAATCATTGTGGCTTTGACAGAATTAATTTTTGGTCCAGCCTGCATCCAAACCTAAACCCCTCAATTTGGATGTTGTATATCCCCCAAACTAAGCAAGATATCGAAAACATTTATTCCTTGTTATCGAGTTTTTTCGTCGTGTTACATAAGAATCCATCATTAAATTTGACTTTTGCGAAATTTTTCTTCTGCATTTCAACTCAAGACACCTCACTTTTGAGACAGTATATCTCGAGAAGTAGGTGAAATATCGAAAAATTTTACTGTTTATTTTTTATTTGTCTCGTCTTTTTAAATAAAAATTCATCATAAAATTTGACTTTGAATAATTTTTTCTTCTGAATTTCAACCAAAACCATTTCACATTTGAGACAGAATATCTCGAAACTAAGCAGGATATCAAAAAATTTTATTCTTCATTTTTATTTGTCTCATCGAGTTACATAATAATCCATCACCAGATTGCGGCGTCACGTTTATCCTAGAGTCCCCTTGAGGTGTTTGTACATATTCCCCGTGTTTGTTGGGAAGCGGTCAAGCCCCCACCACTCCGGCCATGCCCCCCCACTCCTCCGCCGGCCTGCTTCACTCCCATGCGTGGTAAAGGTCTCTTGCGTCGTCTCCAAATTATTCCTTCCTCCATGGTTTTATGTCTCCGTCAGTCGCATGTTGAGGTTACACCATTTTATTGACTTTGCGTAACCATACCTGAACAAATGATATTATTTTGTCACAACGTCTTCCGTGTGACAACCTTTCTCATCTGCCTCACTGGTGATAACTCGCAATTACTATCAATAAAGATCACGACTTTGTTATTAGATTCGAAAACTTGGGGGAGACATTACTTTCGCCACAATGACCATCTTGGCGAAAATTAGCTATAGATATAGCCAGTGACGGATCTAGGTGTTGAGGGTTATGGGGCTCAAGCCCCCCCCCCTCCCAAAGTATTTAAGGTTCACCCCCGGCATTTTTAAGATATGGAGACCCTTTTTTTTTTTTAGCTCTGCTGATCCTTTAAGGGCTGCATGACTATAAAACCTAACCCTTACCCGACTCAAGCCCCCCCAAACAAAAACTCCACTCAAGTCCCCCCCCCCCCGTTCAAACGAAATACGCTCAAGTCCCTCCTCCCCCCCCCCCCCAATCTAAATCCTGGATCCGCCACTGGATATAGCTCTTGTGCCTTTGGCGACGACTTTCTTCTGGTCCAGGCCGTATTCCAACCTAACCACAACCGGTAGTAAGAAAAAAAAAACACCCATTGTGCATGTCCATCGCGTTGGAACTATCTTTCGGCCAGGCCGTATATCAGTCTAAACACCTCGATTTTGAGACTATATCTTGAGAACTAAGTGAGATATCGAAAAACTTCATTCTTCACTTTCAGTTTGTCTCGTTGAGTTACATAAGAATCCACTATAAAATTTGGCTTGGCGAATTTTTTTTTCTGTTCTAGGCCGTATTTCGTCCTAACCACCTCACTTTTGATATACGAGATCGATATCACGGGTACTAAGCGAGATATCAAAAAATTCTATTCCTAACTTTCGATTTGTCTCGTCGAGTTACATAAGAATTCATCATCAAATTGCGGCGCCATGGTTACCGTAAGATCCCAAAGATTAGTAGGGCCTATGTCTTTTGTTGAACGCTATTGTCGGAAGATCTACTATTATCTAATTGTCACAGTCGAAGTGCTTATTGTGATTTCGGCATACGAATGGCATCATATTATTCGCAAGAATTAAGTTCCATTTTTTCCCTTGTTGACGACGTGTTTAACTGTGACATGATCGATTTAATCCGCGCATTAACAGTATGGAAACGATGTTGCGAGCACATAGGCTGTAAATTAATAATTTGAGTTCTGGTGCAAATTTTTTTCTTTAAACGGATGTGCTTGCCATCCACTGCACCCAAGTGGTATTGAAAATGAGTCTGTTTAACAAACTTATCTGCTATTTTACGCCGCCATGAGGCTGCCTTTTTAATTTCTGGAATACAATGAAACCACACGCAAGTCCATTAATTAAAAAAAAGATAAACCACGCATAAAAATACTTCATCACATAGTGTAATAATATTCCTCTGCATTATCTGCCACCTTAAAAAGAAATATTTAGCAAGTGATGGATTTCACAAGCTGCCTACGACATAAAATATGTCTCTCCTAAATATGGCATTGCCGGAAACGAAGAACGACCCAACTGTCAATTTTAGGTACCAACTGCCGAGTGATGCACCGAGCGTCGTGGGTGAGCGGTAACGCTCTGGCCTCGCATTCGGGAGGATGCGGGTTCGCATTCCTGTTCGGCCATCCACATTTGGGTTTTCCATGGTTTTCCCAAATCTCTCCAGTTGAGTGCCGGGATGGTTCTTTCAGATGGTCATGGCCGAATTCCTTCCCGTTTTTTACCCCTGTCCTTTCCCACCTCTAATGTTTTCCACGCGTAAAGCCAAAATAATAATAAGTGGTGTGCCGTAGCAGCGTAGAAGGGTCATCGTAATAACGGCACGAAAGGTTCATTCAGTTTAGGTTTGAGCTCAATTTTTAGTCAGGAACCTAAATTAACAGATAACAATTTAGGCACCTATATGCGACACAGTGAATGTCTATAGTAAAAATACTCTACTCGTTTTAAACCATGAGAGCTTAGGTTTTTTTGCACTGATCAGCCAGAATATTATGACCACCTACGTAATAGCCGGTATGTCCACCTTTGGCAAGGATAACGACGGCAATGTGTCTTGGCATGAAAGCAATGAGGCCTCGGTAGGTCACTGGAGGGAATTGGCACCACGTCTGCATACACAAGTCACCTAATTCCCGTAAATTCCGGGGAGGGGGGCGATGAGCTCTGACGCCAGGTTCAACCACATCCCACATGTGTTCGATCGGGTTCAGATCTGGCGAGTTGGGAAGCCAGTTTGTCAGTTGCAACTCGCCACTGTGTTCCTCGAACCACTCCATCACACTCCTGGTCTTGTGACATGGCGCATTATCTTGTTGAAAAATGCCACTGCCGTTGGGAAACATGGTCGTCATTAAGGGATGTACATGGTATGCAACCAGTGTACGATACTCATTGGCCATCATGGTGCCTTGCACTAGCTCCACTGGACCCATGGATGCCCACGCGACTGTTTCCCAATGCATAATTGAGCCACCGGCAGCTTGTCTTCGTCCCGGAGTTTAAGTGTCAAGAAGCTGTTTCCCTGGAAAACGACAGATCCGCACCCTCCTATCGGCATGATGAAGAAAGTATCATGATTCATCAGACCATGATGTGCCCATTTCAGTCGTAGTTGCCGATGTCGTGGTGTTAACGTTGGCACACACATGGGCCGTCGGCTGCGGAGGCCCATCGATGGGAATGTTCGGTGCACTATATGTTCAGATATACTTTTACTCCGCCCAGCATTAAAGTCTGATGTTAGTTCCGCCACAGTTCGTCGCCTGTCCTGTTTTACCAGACTGCCCAGCCTACGACGTCCGACTATGTCTGAGAGGCTACCCAACCCTCTATGTTTGGACGTGTTATCACCTTGGTTTCGCCACTTGTTGAAGACACTCACCACAGCACTCCTTGAACGCCCGACAAGTCGTGCAGTTTCCGAAATGCTCGTGCCGAGCCTCCGAACCATCACAATCTGCCCTTGGTCAAACTGAGATGGATCGTGCACCTTCCCCATTCTAAACACGGATAACACGCTCACTGATACTACAAGCACCGTGCTTGTGTCTGACTAGCAGTCATTCCTCGTCAGGTGACGCTGCTATCGCCTGGATGGATTTACATCGATAGTAGGTAGGTAGTCATAATGTTAAGGCTGATAAGTGTATTTGATTGCGATCAAATTTGCACATTCACGTTCGGAATGAAGTAAAGCAAACTTACCTTAGCTGAGAATCAAAGTACTTCCCAACGATACGATTTTACAAGTAAGATACACAGTGCTTAGAATGGTAAACACACACACAATACCTTCCACAGACGAGACTGTCACCGAACACGTGGACCCGTTCGGATAGACGCGTCGGTGTGTTTATGCTGGGGCTGCGATAAATGACGAGGACTTCCATAAAGCGGCTATAAAGGCAGCGCTCAATTTTTATCTATATGTGGTGTTTATGCTGGAGCTTCGATAGCAGCGGAGATTCGTGTTTTATAATTATTGCACATATTTATCAACCGGCCAATCATTTAGAATTTTCTTCTTGAATGGGAGTTGCAACAGTCTCAAAAATTAAATAAGTAAGGTTATATGTGAAATATTTCAAACACTTCACATTCCAGACGAATAGGATTTCGGAAAAATAGCAATATTTTGCATCGGCTCTATCGACGAAAAACACGTCAGAGTTATTCGTTTACATTTTCAGTTTTTTTTTTTTTTTTTTTTTTTTTTTTTTTTTTTTTTTTTTGTATTTTGTATTTATCAGATAGAAGACTGGATATTCCAAATGCAACTACTTTACCAAATTCTGAAATCACTGCACCTTATGTTTTTATAGGTGATGAAGCTAATCAACTTTGAGCTAATTTATTAGAAAATTTAAATGGTCGCAAAATATGTTTCATTGCTTGGTTGTCAAGAGCACGAACCGTCGAATGTGCCATAGTTGATGCCATTACTGGAGAATTTTAGCCAAAGCAATAGAAACTTCTGAAGACTCAGCTGAGGATTTTGTTAAGGCTATTTTATGTACATGAAGTTGTTATTGATAGAGAAGTATTGAAAGACACAAGCCATCTGGTTTCCCCCCCCCCGCCTCATTGTAATTAATTAATTATAGATTAGAAGCGGGAAAAAACTGTGGCAAGAGAAGGTACCGAAAATCAATCACCCTAAGAAACAAGCCCTCCATATCAGGATTCTTTCCTTGCTTTTTCGCCTCATCGACGTCATGAGGAATGAGGCAAGGAACGGGAAGGAATTCGGCCATGGTCTCATTGAGGGAATCATCCTACATTCGTCTGGAGTGATTTATGGAAACCACGGAAAACCGAAATCTGGATGGTCAAAAGGAAATTCGAACCCGTGGTCTCCCGAATGCGAGGCCCCAAATCACAAGAATCTGACACCAAGCAATACTGCAATGCCAAATCAAGCTCCAGAAAATACCTGCAACATTATTAAAATCTACTTTTGTCACAATCCAAATTAAACTATTACGCATATCTAAATATTATGTATTTAATTTGATACTTCCAATTTAAATTACTTGTAACAAAAATTACTTTCAATATCTTATGCATTGTTTTTCTTGGTTATATTAATATTCACCTTTTTGCTGACTTTAATTCTAAATTTATAATGGACACACATTAAAATGAGAATACATTACGGAAATCATACTAATTATAAAATATTTAAAATTATGTGTTATTGCCACTTCATCCTACAAGTTGTCTAGAAGGAATCTGTTAACAGTGGTGGATCTACGAATTTTCCGAGCCGGGACAAAAATGTGAGATTGCCGCCACTTTTAATATTATTTTGCTGCCGCTCGGAACAAGAGCCCCGGTTTGCCCCCCCCCCTCCCCGCCCCACCTCCCTAGATACGGCTCTTGTCTATTGTAATGATTCTTGTCTTTTTAGTCCCACAAAGGAGTATAGTAATATTTTCACTAATTAAAAGGGTCGATTTTTTTCCCCGATAAAAGCGAAGAAAATGCTTGGAACGATTAGCGTAGATACCATCACTGCTCTGCTGCTAGATGTTGCTCCGGCTCGTTGACCCATGGAGGAAGGAAAAAATGGAGGAGAAGTGACGTTAAATTGGTGAAGCAGGCTCGCGCATGCGCAATGGCGGCAGCGGCGATATTGCGCTTCCAAACAATTGCGATGTTCCCAGTATATCCCGAAAACTAAGTAAGATATCGAAAAATTTTATTCTTTATTTTCGATTTGTCTCGTCGTGTTACATAAGAATCGATCATTAAATTTGACTTTTGCGAAATTTTTCGTCTCCATTTCAACTCAAGACACCTCACTTTTGATACAGTATATCTCTAGAATTAGGTGAGATATCGAAAATTTTTATTCTTTATTTTTCATTTGTCTCGTCTTTTTAAATAAGAATCCATCATCAAATTCGACTTTGACCAATTTTTTCTTCTGAATTTCAACCAAAACCATTTCACATTTGGGACAGAATATCTCGAAAACTAAGCAGGATAACAAAAAATTATATTCTTCATTTTTTATTTGTCATATCGAGTTACATAATAACCAATCACCAGATTGCGGCGTCACCTTTATCCTACAGTCCCCTTGAGGTTTTTGTACATATTCCCCGTGTCTGTATGGAAGCGGCCACGCCCCCTCCACTCCGGCCATGCCCCCCCCCCCCACTCCTTCCCGCCCTGCTTCACTTCAATGCTTGGTGAAGGTCTCTTGCGTCGTCTCCATATATTTCCTTCCTCCATGCGTTGACCTGCTCCAATATAAAAACTTCCACTGTCAACAATGTTTCATTTTTCTTCGCTTTACTAGTATTGCCGATCTCGTCGTTTATCGCAGCTCCTACCTAAACGCAGTCTAAAGCTGGCAATATTCTTGGTTTTATGAATGGTTTTCTGGATCATCGTATTTGCTTAAATTTGAACTTGATGCAATTTCATGTCAACTATACACTTACCTTATGTGAGCGAGGAATGATCTCTCGGAATCAAATGATTGAAGAATTGAAAAATTTCACGTCGGCGCCCCGTTTTTAGTCTGTTGTTTCTATCCTGTTCCGTAACACCACGTAACATATTAATATCCCGTAGACATCGTCGAACTACAGATCTACACTGGAAGAATGCCTTGGAATGACGATCAAACCTTCAGTTTTTATATCCAGCAAATATGGGCAGTCTTGGCCCCGATCTCAGCGGAAATGACTGATACCGCAGATTACGGTATGCCAGAACTGAAAAATAGTAATCTGGAAAGTGGGACAACAGCGTTTAAGCTGAGTAGTATCCACTTCCCTAGTTAAACGTTTGTTCGCCAGAGATCTGGAGATAAAAACTTGAAGGTCAGGATTGTTGACCCCATGTGATTTCCACATCCTCACTGTTGAGACGTACGGCTTTATAGATTTTGCATAAGAAATTCTTCGTCTTTAGAACGATTTCAGTTGAGAGCAACAGTATTTTCAGATTACAAAACTGTATTGACCTTGGTAGTTGAGCGGAAACGCTCTGGCCTCGCATTCGGGAGGACGCGGGGTTTTCTGTGGTTTTCAAAAATCAGTCTAAGCAAATGCTGAGATATTTCCTTAAAATGGACATGGCCGTATTCCTTCTCGTTCCTTGCTTTTAGTCATTTCTCGCTTCTTATGACCTTGTAAAAGAGTGTGTTGTAGGGTCATTGAAGTTACCTCCAAAACACCACTAGAAAATAGTTGCGCTTAAGATTGGAATAAATTGTCTACTTATCTATTCTGCTTGGTTCAGCGAAACTTTCATTTTATTTTGAAAGAATTTTCAACCCCAAATTACTCAAACATTTTGCTTTGAAATAATCCCTTTGGTGGACCAAACTGCCCCTGTGTTATGAATACATAGAATCATTATCAGATGACTACTTATAATAAGATGTTCAGTCTTTTATGTACTTGCGATAGGGATCCTATCATTTGCTACACTTACTTGGAAGCACAGGGACTAGCGTTTTAATACTGTTACCTTTTACAAAATTCTTCCTGCTGTCCATTCAGAGATGTTTTCTATTGGAACTAGTCGCTAAGCATGTATCACTTAGTTTCATTTTGCTTGGTTATTGCATTTCTTCAATATTATATAGCTTCTCAGTCCTACTATATGTAATAATCTTGTTCTTCATAATGTTTTTCCGCTAAAATTCTTCGTAACGTTTTTCCACTAAAAAATCCTCGTAATGTTTTTCCGCTAAAAAGTAGGGTGGTTCAGTCTCAGTAGTACCAACCAAAATAACACCCTTGTATGTCCAGTAATTGTTCAGGAATCAGGATATATGAATGTTTATGCTTTTTTTCTGTATTACCAATTTTACCTTGGTAATTCAATTCATTTCGTTAACCCTTTCTTTCTAATTCTTTAAAGTTTACTTTGTTACTTTCATTAGTAATCAGGCTACCAGTTTGAATTAAAACATCTATACCATTGAACTGAAGAGATAATAGGAAAACTATGAAGTTCTTACTGAAGTTTCTTTACATATCTGGCATTTAGTATTTTGTTCCGCTTCTAGTCACAGCCTTTAAGTCATTACTACATGGTATTAGCCTTTGTGTAAAAGCTTACTGTAACAGCCAAGGTCTCCCAGCTGATAAATGACGTCGTAAAATGCAGGAAAAAGCCGACAGTTCACATGATGGCCAAGGACATTTGCATCGATGCAGCGAAAGGTTGAGTGATTCAAACACATTGCAACTGAAAGTTATTTAAATAAGTGATGTAATTAACCTATATTAATAAAACGCTAATCCCAGTCACTGTGTCTGTTACCCTGTGACGTCACGCAGCCAGCTTTAGCAACGGTTAAAAATATTATTGCATAGTAATGGTTCTGAGCTTTATTTAATAACAGTTCTATTTAGTTAAGGATCTGCAAATAAATGAGTTGCCATAACACTGAAAGAAAAGTATGTATTGCATTTAAATCAACATATTAATATTATTAGTTGATTTGTATTTGTTTATATACGTTCAATGTAGATTATTTCGATAAATTCCTAACTCTTAGATACGGTACGTAAAATGAATGTTTTAATTTTCGGGCAACAATGTTAGCGGATGTTTTGATTGGATTCAAATTTAGCCTGTGTAAGAATGACAACTGGAATTTAACCTTACACCACTGGGCATTAGTAATTAATTTTTTTTATGTAAATATTTTGTTTTCATTAGCGTCACATTACTTCATTTCAATGAAAATAGTTCCACATAGACCACGGATAAAAATAATAGCATATCGTAAGTTGCTGATTTATTTTTAATTTCTTTTGCTTTCACTGACGCCATATTTCAGCCGCGTTTAATTCTGTCAGCCGTTCAAACGTGACAATATGGATCTGAATCTCGATAAAGAAAGTTGTATGAACTCGTAAAGATTTTGGGTCAAGTTTATATCGCGGCGCATGATGTCACTAACATGCGATACGGCGAATGTGTTAATTCGCGTGTGGTAGAAGCTTTAATTCATGAGACAATATTAGCGGATTTTGTGGCTAAGTTAAACTGTATCCTGGACCAGGATGACAACAGAAACGTTTTACTACAGCACAAGGGATGAGGAATCTTATTGGGCGTTACTTTATGACAATTAAGCAACTGGGAATAAATGTCTTGCCAGATTTAAATCTTTCCCGCTGTGTGGGCATGCACCTCCTGTAAAATGTTACGTTTCAAGTGAAAAAATAATTTAGATCACTGCGCTATTCCTTGATTGTAAAATTAACTACTACAACGCAGAGTGAAAAATTTAGGAGTAATGAGGATAGCAACGCAAGAAGAAATCAAAACATCGTCGGAAATGTTAGTCATATTTTTTTGGGTGGGAGGGTAAGGGGAGCAAGGAACGGAAAGAAACTCAGTCATGGCCATTTAACGGAACCATCGAGGCATTCAACTGGAGTGAATTGGAGAAACCCTCGAAAACCTTCATTTGGATGACCGGACGGGTATTTGAAATCGCATTTTTCAGAATCCGAGGCCAGAGCGCTACCGCTCACCAACTACGCTCGGTCGTTAGGCTCATTCTATACTACAGGGCGTTCGCCGGAAAACGCTACCCTCCCAGTCTGTTGCCGTCGGCAACTTGCTCGGTCAGTCGGGCCAGCAGTTTCCGCCACACGGCACCGTGAATCACCGCACTGTTTAACACCTCCGCTGCCCCAACAGTGCAGTGCAGTGACCCTTACATTGTTAAGAACGGTTTCTTTGCATTGTAGATAGTTTGTTACTTCAGTCTCTTATTAATCAGTGTTGTGAATAAACGTTTCTTTGCGGTTTGGCTGGTTTGGGGATTCATACTCTTATTAATCTGTACCGTGTTTGAGTGTGAGTAAAATTATGGTACGTTACAGTTTGCAACAAAGAATATTTCTCTACGATACATATGTGAAGAAGAAGTCGTTTAAAAAGTGTCGCAGTAAATTTCGTCGCGAATTTCCTGGCGCTTTACTGCCAGCTAAATCAACAATTCTGCGTCTGGTTAAAAAAGTAAGAGAAACGGGTTCATTTTTTAACAAAAAGAGACTGTCGGCCAACCGTATTCTCACAGAGGAGAAAATTGACGATATCGCTTTTCGACTAGAACAGTCACCCAAAAAATCATTAAGTCAGTTAGGGCAGCGTGTGTCTCGAAATATGTTCAGAAGATGTGAAATGTGCATTACACAAGAGGGTCAACACTTCCAGCAACTTTTATAAGGTAAGCTAATGAATTACGTCACATTTAAATGCTTAGCACACAAGTTTATGAAGTTTATGAAGCGTAATTATTATGAAATAGTCCGCGGCCGACGGTCGAACAATGCCGGAAACTGAGCGCTCGCTCGCCGGGAGCAGTTTCTTCCTTGTAGCGCTAACAGTGGGTTGCGTTTCCCGGCGAACGCCCTGTATAAATAGCCTTGAAAACGTGGATTAGTAACGCCGTGTTAACATAGTTGAACAGGACAATATACAGTTCGTGGTTCAATCTATACGAGAGTAGCTCGCTCTGTTGCCATTGAAGTATCCCTGAATCATTTTGTACTGATTTTTTTTTTTTTTTAAAGCACAATACTACCTACACGATGTCCATCCTAACCACCAAATTTCTTATCATTACGTTTTCAACGCTGTAAAACCTCAGCATTTCGGAATTCTGGTGTAAATTGTAAAATTTACAATAAAAGTTAGCGAAATCGTGTTTTAAGCGCGCATATGGAATAACACACTGAGAGGTTAATTTAATTTAATTGCAATGGAGCACACGCTTAGGTGGCAATTTCCCTACACACCCATTTTCCTCCCCCTCCCTTTCCTATACCCACCTACTTTTACCCTCTACAAATTTTAACTTTAAATTGTTTCAAAGGTTTTGGTAAATTATTAATCATTTCTCTTTGTAACCTGTTCCAATCCCTTACCTTCCTACCCAAGAAAGAAAATCTTCCCACACCCTTGTGCCTGAATTATTTGCTCTTTAAAGAGACAACTGAAAATGCTTATAGATGTATGAAAATGAAAGGACCAATTTACGCTGGTAACATAAACACAAGAATTATAAGGAAAAAAAGTCTGGCAGTCAATTTTTTTAAAGTTTAGGACACAGTGAAATTTAATATTTAACGCAGCTCGCAAATGATGTATCGGAGATCACAATAACAAAGAACTCCAACAATCTGTTTCCGCAACTTCCAGATAAGATAAAAGATAAGAAGGATAAAAGAAACATTTGTGCTACAGGAAAAAACTGAGATAACGCTTGTGGTTCGATTTTTCTGCAGTCGTGTTCCAAAGCTGATAAAAAATCGGTAACACTTACCAGTTTGAATATCATCTCATTTTATCCCCCTTACATTGAAACTCTTCGATCATTATTCAAGTGTCCTTGCGATAAGTTTCTCTTCGTCTACACGATAACTTGACCGCCATGGGAATCAAAGAATACTATTTGGATCTGTTTGATAACTGATTTTTCAGACTTCGTTTTACCCATCGTTCTGTCGCATATGTGGGCGGAATCAAAATTTCGATATACTTACAATGAAAGTCAGTGGTGGTATTAAAAAAATTAAAAAAAATCCATCATCAGATATGAAACTCTTTCAAAAGGGCTCAGGGTATCCGTCATAAATTACATTGTCAGTTCTCGCACTTGGTCAGCGCTTTCACTTAATCGTTGCTGATATGTATCCCCATAAGCACCACATTCTTTAAATATCATAGATAATACAGTTTTGCATACTGCCTGTTTTGAGCTCTAGTTGCGCATTTAGTGAAAATACGTCCTGTAAAAGGACACTGAGTATCTTACTGCGACCATTCTTATTCATTATTCTAATGAATGCTTGTGTTGATGGTTTATTATCAGAAGTTAGAGTGTTTACAGATGGCATAATAATAATATTATAATAAGCAACTGTGTCAGCTAAGACGTTGTCTGTCATGGCATGACGTAACTTTATGACGTCGCGCAATGACGTAATGCTGTACGTCATTATTCTTAGTAATACGCGTTATTTAATAAAATTTCGAAGAATCCGCGAATAAATTAACTGACAGAACACTGAAATAAAAGTATGTATTGCGTTAAAATCGACACATCAATCATTAGATCCTTATATTTACGTAGTATTCTTTTGATATATAGAAGTATTCCTTAGATATGTATTGTACTGTATTTACAGCATCAATGTAGCGAAAGTTTTGGTTAGAGAGTTACTTAGCATAGATCAGAATTACAACTGGCCTTTGACGTTACGGCAGAGGGCATGAATAATTTAGTTTTTTTTTTTTAAATTTAAACTATTGAAATTATTATAAATAGTTGCACACTGATTGCGATCTGTGCATCTGACACTACACTTAAAACAAATATTACGTGTCATAATGTATGTTTATAAGATTTGTATTAATTTCCTTTGCTTTCACTGTGTAATATTACTGAGCATATTATTTCTGCAACTGTGTCAGTCATTCAAACGTTTTAATATCGGCCTGAATAACAAAAAAGAAATGTGTAAAAAAACCTTGAAGATTTTTGATCAAATTTATATCGCTATGCATTATTGCAACTAAAACGCGATACAGTTCATGTATTAATATGCGTGAGATTGAGGTATTGTTATTCTGGCGGCAAGTTTATCGTAGTACCTGGTTAGGTTGAAATGCAACCTGGACCCGGATGGAAACGGAAACCTTTTGCTACAGCGCAAGGCACGAGGAGTTACACTGAATTTTATTTTATAACAATTCCATTTAGTTAAGCTATTGCTAAGACATGAATTTTCAGAAAACTAAAAGAAAAGTATGTATTTCGTTAAAATTGGCATATTAATTATCAGTCCTTTTTACTGAAATCATTACATGGTTTGAATGAAAGAAGTTCCAAATTGATCGCGATATATGTGGCCTAAACCACGATTAAATATTACGTGGCAAATCGTGAGTTGTTAAGATTTAGTTTTAGCATCCTTCGTTTTATTTCAGCCGATGTAAGTTGTCTCAGCCGTTAAAATTTCGATCTTTATCACAGGTATTAAGAAAGAAAAGTGTAAGAACCTGTGACAAATAATAATTGGGGTAGAGAGTTGGTTAAAAAGAAGAAGTACTAGACAGTGAGGTTTTTCCTGATGGTTACAGAGTGTACCGCAGAGATCGAGGAGCAATTGGTGGAGGAGTCTTCATACTAGTTAGCAAAAACTACCATAGTTCACTGGCATTCATAGATCAAGATCATGAGTTACTTGGGGTAGATTTCTGGGGTAATAAAAAAGAAAAAATCAGAGTGTTGGCTGTTTACCGCAGTGGAAGAATGACAGAAGAGGATGAGGCTCTTGGGGAGAAATTAAATTCATACTCAGATTTCAGAGGTGAGAATAGAATGATCATCATCGGCGGAGATTTAAATTTACCAGGTGTAAACTGGGAAGGGAATAAGATAAATAACACAAGGGAACAAAGATTTGCAAATATCTTAATAAGGGAAGGAGGATTTACACAAGTGGTTGAGCAAAACACTAGGGGACAAAATATTTTGGATATATTTCTAATTAAGCCCGATGAAAACCTTTTGAGGTATCAAGTAACTGAAGGAATAAGTGATCATGAAGCAGTTCTGATGGATATTAGAGGATTCAGTAAACCAGCAGCCAAAATTGAAGGGGGAAATAGGTACAATTATAAAAAGGCACAGGTTTCAAATTTGAGGAGATATTTCAGAGAACAATTCAGCAAATGGAAGGAAGGCTCAGGTACAGTAGAGTCAAGGTGGGAAGAGTTCAAGGAGATAATAAGAAAGGGGGAAGAAAAATTTATTCCAAAGCAAAAAATAAAGAGAAGTAGAGATCCTATGTACTATAATAGGGAAGTGAGGAGGTTAAAGAGGTTGGTAAGAAAAGAACATAACAGAGTTAAGAGACAGCAGGGTAGTAGGGAATATTTAAAACAACTAAACAAGGACTTAATAACAGCAAAGAAAATGGCTAAAGATGGGTTTATGAAGAGTATTGTCAGTGCAGGGGGACCATTGACTGATGCATCTAGAAATTTCTATGGCTATATCAGGAAACTGAGGGGAAGGGAGGATGTAGAGACACTTATAGATAAGGATGGAGAAGAAGTTACTGACGATTTGAAAAAGGCAGAGATTTTAAGTAACTGGTTCAGAGAAAGCATTAGGGACAATGAATCAGAAACAGGAGAGTCTAATTCGGAGAACGAGCTTAACAACACAATTAGAAATGACGATAGTAAAAAATTTGATATCCATCCTGAGGAAATCATGAAGGAAATAAGAAAGCTGAAAAAACATAAAGGGGCTGGTGAAGATAATATTACTACAGATATCTTAAAGATAGCCGGAGGTGACATTGTACCTTATCTTGAAATATTATTTAAATTGAGTCTAGACACTTGCTGCTTACCACAGGACTGGAAAAGTGCAATAGTAGTACCGGTACATAAGGGAGGGGTGAGAAATAGAGTTGAGAATTACAGGCCAATCAGTTTGACATCAGTGGTAGGTAAATTAATGGAAAGATTGATATGCAACCACATCAGAAATATATGTGAGGAACGAAATTGGTTTTCAAGCAGGCAACATGGTTTCAGGCAAGGATATTCATGCGAATCTCAGTTGGTGGGATATATGCAAGATATTTCAGATGAAATGGACAAGGGAGGCCAAATTGATAGTGTAGCACTAGATCTGTCTAAGGCGTTTGACAGAGTAAGCCATAAAATGGTAGTAAATAAGGTAAAAACCATTGGAGTGGATAAGAAAGTCATTTGCTGGGTAGAAGAATTTTTAAAAGGTAGAAAACAGAAAGTTAGGGTAGGAAGTGTAGTATCAAAAGAAGTGGAAGTAAAAATGGGTGTGCCACAGGGTAGCGTATTGGGACCATTGCTATTCATTATTCTAATGAATAATTGTGTTGACTGTTTACTATCTGAAATTAGATTGTTTGCAGATGACATAATGCTGTATAAAAGAATCAAAACGATAGAGGATTGTAAACAGTTGCAGGGTGATCTGGACAGGATATCTAATTGGGTTGGTAAACATGGAATGAAGATAAATACAAAGAAGAGTCAGCTTATTAGATACACAAATAAAAAACAAAAGGTTAATTATGAATATAAGGTGGGGAAAGAATTGCTTGCTGAAGACTTGAAATGCAAATATCTTGGAATTACTTTTGATAACAAACTTAACTGGGCAGGACACATAGGACAGGTGGTAGGAAAAGGTTTCAAAGTTCTGCACTTGTTGGAGAGAGTTATGAGGGGATGTACGAGAGAAGTCAAGGAATTGGGTTACAAAACTTTGGTCAGACCATTGCTCGAATATGGTAGTGTAGTATGGGACCCTCATTTTACGTATCAAATACAGGAGTTGGAGAGGGTGCAAAGAAGGGCTGCTAGATTTGTTTCTGGAAATTATCGCAGAATGCAATCAGTGACGGATATGATAAAGGAGCTGGAATGGGATTCATTGCAAGACAGGAGGAGGATGAGGAGGGTCATGGGAGTGTACAGGGCCTATACTGGTGATGAGGCATGGAAAGATATTGCAATAGGTATGAAAAGTAGTGCATGGAAGGGAAAAGATGACCTTGACCACAAGCTGGCACTCGATTTCAGGCACAAGGGTGTAGGAAGATTCTCTTTTTTAGGTAAGGGTGTCAGGGATTGGAATGAGTTACCAAGAGAAACGATGAATAATTTACCGAAAACTTTGAAGGAATTTAAAGATAAAATTTGTAGAGGGCAAATGTAGGTGGGTGCAGGATAGGGGGAAGATAGCTGTGTAGGGAAATTGCCACCGGAGCCTGTGCTCCATTGCAATTAAAAATTAAATAAAAAAAAAAAGTTTATATCGCGATGCATGATAG
Source organism: Vandiemenella viatica (assembly GCA_031002005.1). Classification (NCBI taxonomy): domain Eukaryota; kingdom Metazoa; phylum Arthropoda; class Insecta; order Orthoptera; family Morabidae; genus Vandiemenella; species Vandiemenella viatica. Next base: position 203,570,993 of record CM061919.1, on the reverse strand, counting down.
TAGATGTAGTTTAGGGAGTCTGGAAAACAGTTCTTTTGGCAGCTCCATCGGCGTGACGTCACAGAGTGGCGGTCGTGGGGTAGCCAATCAGCGTCCAGGACCACGGTGCTAACCTCTTCTTCGCCCGCGAGATGGCAGCATAAACCTCAATCTGCGCAGACATTCCACACTGCCTTACTCTCTCTCGCGCGGGGAAAAACCTTAGCCCCAGGCGTGTTTGGACAGGTGGCACAGGTTTTGGCACGTCTGACTGGCGTGATGTCATAGCCCCAGAAAAGTTTCTACAAGAACCCTAGCGTGCGCTTGCTGCAGTAACTCGCATAATTGTCGCGAGATGGCAGCACCTCACGGATTGGAGGGTATGACCAACGCTAGATGACAGCATCTCCTGAGCACTTAATTTCTTTGTGCGCAGATATTCCACTTCGCTACATGAAAGAAAGCTAATTCTTCTATCCTTGTCTTACACTGGGAATTCCACGCCCCGGGAGTGTTTACACAGGTGTGGATTTGATCAGCCGCTGAGGCCCTGTTGCGACACGGGCAATAACTTGCCGCGGTAACATGCATAACTGTCGCTAGGGTGCAGTCACGGCAGAGCGTTGTACCCGGGTGCCGATCGCTGGCGTGGTATGCCTCATTATAGGCTCGATACGCGGTTAGAAATGCTACAGGTATTTACCAAACCCCGTCGATGTTGCGTGACGTCAACACTTTGGTATGCGTCCTCGCGTGAGCGGCTGTTGTTTGACCGAGAGTCTGGAGTTTCCGACGAGAAATGCAGGTTACGAAATGGCTCCATTACAGTGCGATACAGCTTGACTGGTGTGTATTTACCAACGGAAGTACATTATCCATCCACCATTATGAAAGCAGGCCCGTTATTTCTGCCATAGCTGGGTGTCTGGCTGGTGGACTTCAGGCGTCCAAAACAGCGTTCGTGCGATAGCAATTAGCTATTTCCAAGCAGAATTTTGTACAGAGTCTCAGGCTTACTATTCTGAGCAAATTTCGTGTGTAGCGAAACCACCCGCAGATTTTCGAAAGCAGGGTACATAGAAATATTTCAGCCCTCACTTCGGTTCAATAAGAAAAAACCGAAACAAGAAATTATTACGCGATGAGCATAATTATTATATGTCAGTGTTCATAGTAAAAATCTAAGAATCACTTATGGTAGTCTAATCCCTTGCCAAAATTACGTGTTTTCAAATCGAAACTCGAAAATTTTGCTTTCATCCTGGGCGAACAGATAAACTGCTTGAGCTCTGTATTTTATTAAAAAATAAGATACGGGACATGTGAAAGTGTAACTTTTGCGTTTAAAATGCGATAATGGCATTACCATGGAATATGAACCATGGAATGTCCTGGCATAGCTCATATTCTCATCTATACTCCGCAGTTCACTTATTCGAAATTGACAGAGGGTGCTTTGCACCAAAACTAACTCTATGCATCCAATCCCGAATAACACAAGGAAATAAAGAATCCCACAAAAAATCTTGTAAAAATAGGCCAAGTCTCGTGGTCGTGTAGTGACAAAAAGTTATGAGATCTTCTTCTGAGCCAAGTCTACACTTTACAGTGTGTATCACTTCACTTTGTGAAACAGAATGGTTTCTCTCGGTGTCATAGATCGTTTATTTAGGATCAAAAAATCTGATGACTTGGCCATTATGCAGGCCCTGTTTTAGTTAACCTATATAAATAGCTTAAATGTGTTGCTTTAAACTTATAAATACTTAAAAGCCAAGATTTCCCTCTCTCTTTTTCGAATTTGACAAGTATATATTATTCTCTCAATTGCAGTAAAAATTATGACATGCGAGGCTGTGAAGGCTACAACCCCCACCAAACCGACGCGTGGGAGAACGCTCGCAAATTGCAGCGAGCTGTTACTCCACGTGATTTCTGCAGAGCTTATCCCGCCAATGAAATGTAACGTAGGGGTTCTCAAATGTTAAACCAGGGCTTATTATTTCTGCCCACATGTTTCTTCACCGAGAGGAAAATGGAACCATCTTTTCCTAGAGTGGAGAGACACTTGTGGCTTGGCAGCGGTCCGACACGGTTTGACCCAGGGTATGTCGAACAGTAACCGTGCTTTGATCGCTGGCTGGTGATCCTCGTCTGGTCGCCGTGTCGACATCGCACAGTGATAGGCTGTGCAGCAGCCACTATTGATGCCGTCTACGAGATGGTAATGTGTACACGCCAGATCATGAATCGTTGGGTTCTTGAGACTGGAGCAGACCCGTAAGCGACTTGAGACAAAGACCTCTGCTCATCAAGCAGATCCATTCTGAGCTAGTTGGCATATTTTTGTAGAACGTTATGTGTTGTGGAGGCCCTTGCATATCACAAGTTCCATAGTGTTTTTTTGTGTTTAACGGCGCCCGAGATTCATTTTCATGTTCATGTACTTATGTTTTAATTCCTGATGTTTGTTATCGCGTCGTATTGTGCAATTTTGTTATCTTTATATTTAATTTCATTAGATAATTCGATATCACATTAACAGTAAATTCAGTCATTGTTTGCTTTGGTAAATCGGTCTAGGCTTTGTGTTTGATGTATTCATTGATTTTGTGTTAAAGGTAAATTTAAATATGCCTAGCGGTGTAAAAGCCATCTGAATAAAATTAATATCATTGTCAGTTAAAAAATAAATTTAAAATAATTAAAATATCCCCCCCCCCTTTTATCGCATCTCATTACAACAGGGGAAAAAAATGGGTGTGTAAGGGATTTTCCATCCGAGCCTGCGCTCCATCGCAATTAAATTAATTAATTAAATAAATAATAACTAAAAAGGCTCCAATAAACATGACATCCCTCTTGTCATCTGACGAACCTGACACGTAATGAATATTACACAACTTTGTAGTAGCAACAACATGAGGATTTATTTAAATCTTGAGGAAGAAATTGATTCAGCAGAAAATTAAGACGACGCCGAGGACGATGCCTCCTAAGATGCAGTACACGGCATATTGTGTCGGATGTACCACGCGCTTACGTTATAGAGAGACCATTAATCTTTGTACCTTTGAAAGTTATTATGTCTTAGGATTGTTATGTAATTGTACCACACGGAACACAAGTGTAAAATAAAAGAGATTAAAAACTGTCATTATTTCATGGACCTCCGTTGTCGGGCAGCCGAGGTATACATGCGGAATAAGTCTGATTAGAAGGCTGTGATTTCACAGGGTATAGGTTCCTACCTGCCGCCTTAAGACAGCGCCACCAGCGCA
>CM061919.1:203545663-203566733 GCA_031002005.1 Vandiemenella viatica | reverse complement strand
TCTGCAACAGCTCAGCCACGGCCAGCTTCAAGTTGGAGATTTCTTCTGTGAGCGATACGAGCGGATCGGCAGGCAGGCGGTCCGGAGATCGTGACTTGGAAACGCGTGTAGCCAGTGGCCATAACGGTTGGAGGAGGGACTGCATCTCATGTAGCTCGTCCGCGATCTTCGCCTGTTCGTCAAGGGAGATGCCTTTCACCAGCTTCAAACAGCGTTGATTGACGGAGGCAGCAAGGCAAGCCAGCGAACCCTGATGACGTCCGGAGTTGCTCTGCCGCCGGCCAGGGTAGTCATTTGCCTGAGGAGCTGTGTTGGTTTCTTGTCGCCGAGCTCCAACTCGGTGAGGGCCTTGTGAAGTTGGCGGTCGGCTGAATCTGTCAGCCGGCTGATAATCTCGGTTTTTAGGCGATCATATCTGTTCTCCTTAGGCGGATTAGACAGCAGTCTGCTACCTCCATCATGATTTCAGAGTCAAGTGCGCCAAGAAGAAGATTATACCTCGCAGCGTCGGAAGTAATGCGGTGTGTGGTAAAACTGGGCCTCAACTTGAATAAACCACATATGCGGGCAATGTTTCCAGAACGGCGGCAACTTCATAGCGCCGGCAGACAAACACAGTCGGGACAGCGTCCGTTAGCTGAGGCGGTGTGGGCTTTTCATTGTTGTCCGTTTCAAGCAAAGTATCTGTGTTTGCATTCATGATGGTTTCTGGAGCGCGTGTTTCGAGTGATTTCTCGTCGGAGAACGCTTCGGCAAAGCACTTAAAACTTCACAACACACAGTTTAACACTGAGTACAGAATTCGATATAGTCACGCGTAAGCTGAAGCACGAGCATGTGTTCTATGCTACAACGAAGCACGCACGCAATCACGTCGGGTCACCAGTTATGGAGTAACTACACTCTACACAGTAATAAACGAAAGCTGAGGTGTACTTAAGCACAGCTATGTATTATGCAAGAGGTTGCATACACAAAAACAGAACACGCGGTAGCACGACACAGATAAGTTCATACGCGGCACGTGGCTAGCAGCCGACTGCTCCAAGTAGTACGGTAGTCTCCCACCTGGTCTAGTTGGCGCTCCCGTCGGCTCGATCAGGGCGCGGCTGTTGGCAAAGAGATGAACCATGGCGTGGTCGATTGCAACGCCGACTGGTGGCGAAGATTTGTACTTTAGGCTGGGCAAGGCTCCGCCACAAATCTGCGCAGTCATTCCACACTGCCTTACTCTCTCTCGAGCGGGGAAAAACCTTAGCCCCAGGCGTGTTTGGACAGTTGTCCGTAGGTTTCGGCACGTCTGACTGGCGTGACGTCATAGCCCCAGACAAGTTTCTACAGGAACCCTAGCGTGCGCTTGCTGCAGTAACTCGCATAATTGTCGCGAGATGGTAGCACCTCACGGATTGGTGTGGCGGATCCTTGCCCAGCCTAAAGTACAAATCTTCGCCACCAGTCGGCGCCGCAATCGACCACGCCATGGTTCATCTCTTTGCCAACAGCCGGCGCCCTGATCGAGCCGACGGGAGCGCCAACTAGACCAGGTGGGAGACAACCGTACTACTTGGAGCCAGTCGGCTGCTAGCCACGTGCCGCGTATGAACTTTTTATCTGTGTCGCGCTACCGCGTGTTCTGTTTTTGTGTATGCAACCTCTTGCATAATAAATAGCTGTGCTTAAGTACACCTCAGCTTTCATTTATTACTGTGTAGAGTGTAGTTACTCCATAACTGGTGACCCCGACGTGATTGTGTGCGTGCTTCGTTGTAGCATAGAACACATGCTTCATGCTTCAGCTACGCGTGACTATATCGAATTCTGTACTCAGTGTTAAACTGTGTGTTGTGAAGTTTTAAGTGCTTTGCCGAAGCGTTCTCCGACGAGGAAATCACTCGAAACACGCGCTCCAGAAACCATCATGAATGCAAACACAGATACTTTGCTTGAAACGGACAACAATGACAAGCCCACACCGCCTCAGCTAACGGACGCTGCCCCGACTGTGTTGTCTGCCGGCGCTATGAAGTTGCCGCCGTTCTGGAAACATTGCCCGCATATGTGGTTTATTCAAGTTGAGGCCCAGTTTTACACACACCGCATTACTTCCGACGCTGCGAGGTATAATCTTCTTGTTGGCGCACTTGACTCTGAAATCATGATGGAGGTAGCAGACCTGCTGTCTAATCCGCCTAAGGAGAACAGATATGATCGCCTAAAAACCGAGATTATCAGCCGGCTGACAGATTCAGCCGACCGCCAACTTCACAAGGCCCTCACCGAGTTGGAGCTCGGCGACAAAAAACCAACACAGCTCCTCAGGCAAATGACTACCCTGGCCGGCGGCAGAGCAACTCCGGACGTCATCAGGGTTCGCTGGCTTGCCTTGCTGCCTCCGTCAATCCAACGCTGTTTGAAGCTGGTGAAAGGCATCTCCCTTGACGAACAGGCGAAGATCGCGGACGAGCTACATGAGATGCAGTCTCCTCCAACCGTTATGGCCGCTGGCTACACGCGTTCCAAGTCACGATCTCCGGACCGCCTGCCTGCCGATCCGCTCGAATCGCTCACAGAAGAAATCTCCAACTTGAAGCTGGCCGTGGCTGAGCTGTGCAAGATCAACGCCACGCTCATCAGCAGCTTCAATGAACGTGGCCGCGCACGTGAGCCTAGCAGTGTTCGCAGCAGCTCTCGCTACCGCAGACGATCCCCATCAAGGGCCACAGTCTGTTTCTATCACCGCCGCTTTGGAGAAGACGCTAGGAGCTGCGAGCCGCCCTGCTCTTACGCATCCAGACAGCCGTCGGAAAACTAGAGGCGCTGTCGATCGTTCAGGCGGCCGGCGACAGCACCACAAACGCCCGCCTCACCAAGGAATACCGATTGCACCTCTACGACCGTACAACGAACATGAGGTTCTTGGTCGACTCTGGCTCGGTTGTTTCACTGGTACCTAAGGCCTCCATTTCCGGATGTTGCAAGAAGGATGACTTCCAGCTGTACGCCGCCAACGGAACCGTCATTCACACCTATGGACAAAAACTCCTGGCGCTGGATCTTAACTTACGCCGAGCATTCAAATGGTCCTTCATTATTGCAGATGTCAAGGCAGCCATCATTGGAGCGGATTTCCTAGTTCACCACTCTCTGCTCCTGGACCTGAAGGGGAGATGCCTCATCGATCCTCTTACATCTCTGACGACCACGGGCCAACTCTGTGAAGCCACCATCCACACAGTCTCAACCATCAACCAGAACGCCTGTATGGGTGACCAGGACAAGATCTATGCCGACCTGCTCACACGCTACATAGACATCACGAGGCCTAACACTGTTCCTGTCACCCAGTCTGACAATGTTGTGGTTCACCACATTGAGACCACTGGCCCTCCTGTCTTTGATCGCCCTCGCCGACTTACTGGCGAGAAATTGAAGGCCGCCAAGGAGGATTTCGACCTGCTGCTGCATCACGGCGTGATACGACCCTCAAACAGTCAGTGGGCCAGCCCGATTCACATGGTTCCGAAGAAACTCGGTGGTTGGCGAACTACCGGCGACTACAGGCGGCTGAACGGGATCACTGTTCCTGACCGTTATCCTGTCCCTCACGGAGGACAGCATCCTTCAGCGTCTCCATGGCTGCTCAGTGTTCTCCACAATCGACTTGGTCCGTGCCTACCACCAGATTCCGGTTGCCAAGTCAGACATTCCAAAGACCGCAGTGACGACGCCCTTCGGACTTTTTGAGTTCGTCGGCATGCCGCCCGGGCTACGCAATGCTACACAGACCTTTCAACGCCACATGGACAATCTGCTTCGAGGTCTGGACTTTGTTGGCTGTTTCATCGATGACTTGATCATTTTCTCCAAATCACACGAGGAGCACTTAAAGCACCTCACCACGGTGTTCGACATCCTTCGTGCAAACAGACTAACAATCAATCATAAGAAGTGCCAGTTCGGGAAGTCAGAGGTCATCTACCTGGGATACACAGTCAACGCTTCCGGTTACAAACCCCCGGCGGAGAGAGTCCAAGCCATCGCGTCGTATGCGCAACCTCAGACCATCTCCGATCTCCGTCGGTTCCTGGGAATGGTCAACTACTACAGGAGGTGCATCCCTGGCGCTGCACAGATGCAGGCCCCACTTAACGACCTGCTGAAAGACTCTAAACGAAACGACAAACGCCCAGTTCCTTGGACTCCCGCTACTGAGCAAGCGTTTGCTGCCTGCAAACGTGGTGTTGCCCACGCTATACAAACGACTTTCCTCTCGCCGTCTGCGAGCCTTTGTCTGAGGACTGATGCAATCCGACACGGCCATCGGAGCCGTTCTTGAACAGCTTCAGGATGGGACCTGGAGACCACTGGGTTTTTTCTCACGGAAGCTCATCCCAGCTGAAACCCGTTACAGCACATACGACCGAGAGCTTCTCGCAATCTATGCGGCCATTCGTTTCTTTCAGCACATTCTTGAGGGCCGACACTTCGTCATCCAGACAGACCATAAACCCATCACGTATGCTTTTTTCGCAGCGACCGGAGAAGGCATCTCCACGCCAGTTACGCCACCTGGACTATATCTCACAGTTCACCACTGAGATTGTCCACACACGGGGTGAAGACAATGTCGTGGCCGATGCACTCTCCCCGCATAAACTCCATCTCCATGCCAACGACGATCAGCCACGAGGAGATCCACCAGGCGCAGATGGCCGATGAAGAGCTGCCAACACTCCGGGAATCAACACTACTCAACTTGCAGTCTCTGCGTATTGATGGCCTCGATATAATTTGCAACGTTCTGGAAAATCGAGGTGAGGCCCTACATACCACAGAATCTCAGGCGACGGGCATTCGACGCCGTTCATGGGCTTTCGCATCCTAGTGGCAGAGTCACTGCCCGGATGCTGAAGGAACGCTACGTGTGGGCCAGGTATCAGACGGGATGCACTCCTATGGACTCGAAGATGCATACCGTGTCAGCGAGCTAAAATTCACCGTCACAACCGACTGACACCACTCAACATTGCTGTTCCCGATAACCGGTTCGACCACATCCACCTGGACCTCATCGAGCTGCCGCAGGTCGCAAGTTTCCGGTACTGCCTCACCATTATTGACCGTTTCACCAGATGGCCAATGGCCATCCCGCTCAGCAACATACTGGCTGATACAGTTGCCTCAGCCTTCTATACACAATGGATCTGTCTATTCGGCACTCCACTTACGATCTCCACGGATCAAGGTCCACAATTTGAGTCAGCTCTCTTTACCGCACTATCGCGCCTGATAGGAGCTCAGCGAATTCGCACCACGCCGTACCATCCGCAGTCCAATGGACTCGTCGAACGCTGGCACCGTTTCGTTAAAGGCCGCTTTGATGTGCAATACTCACCTACGTTGGCCAGACCTACTGCCAACCATTCTCCTCGGCCTACGCACCGCCTACAAGGAGGATCTGAAGGCCTCTCCAGCTGAACTGCTCTTTGGGACGCCGCTTCGACTGCCTGGCGAATTCTTCACCTCTGAAGACACTCCAGCTGATCCACAGTTCTTCCTGGAGAAGTTTCGAGAGCACATCCGCGCCGCCAGGCCCACACCAACGGCTCACCACACCAAGGCTCGCCTGTTTCTACTGAAAAACCTATACACCTGTACCCACGTCTTCAAACGTGTAGACTCTGTGAAGAAGCCTCTTGAACCACCTTACACAGGGCCGCATGAGGTCGTTAGGCGCATCAGTGACAGAGTGTTCGTGATTAAAATCAACGGGGAGGACAAGGCAGTCTCAGTGGACATGCTGAAACCTGCCTTCATCGCCAAAACAGACCACGACCAGACCGACGCCCCCCGGGCAGAACATCCACCAGCACTGACGCACACATCTACATCAATGGACCGACCCATGAGAACCTACGCGAGGGGTTCTCGTGCAGACACCAGCACCGGTGGCAAGAAGCGAGTCTCGTTCCTTACTCTCCCTGAGTAAGTCACTGGGGGGAGAGTGGTTGTGGCGGATCCTTGCCCAGCCTAAAGTACAAATCTTCGCCACCAGTCGGCGCCGCAATCGACCACGCCATGGTTCATCTCTTTGCCAACAGCCGGCGCCCTGATCGAGCCGACGGGAGCGCCAACTAGACCAGGTGGGAGACAACCGTACTACTTGGAGCCAGTCGGCTGCTAGCCACGTGCCGCGTATGAACTTATCTGTGTCGTGCTACCGCGTGTTCTGTTTTTGTGTATGCAACCTCTTGCATAATAAATAGCTGTGCTTAAGTACACCTCAGCTTTCATTTATTACTGTGTAGAGTGTAGTTACTCCATATTGGAGGGTATGACCAACGCTAGATGACAGCATCTCCTGAGCACTTAATTTCTTTGTGCGCAGATATTCCACTTCGCTACAAGAAAGAAAGCTAGTTCTTCTATCCTTGTCTTACACTGGGAATTCCACGCCCCGGGTGTGTTTACACAGGTGTGGATTTGATCAGCCGCCGAGGCCCTGTTGCGACACGGGCAATAACTTGCCGCGGTAACATGCATAACTGTCGCTAGGGTGCAGTCACGGCAGAGCGTAGTACCAGGGTGCCGATCGCTGGCGTCGTATGCCTCATTGTAGGCTCGATACGCGGTTAGAAATGCGACAGGTATTTACGAAACCCCGTAGATGTTGCGTGACGTCAACACTTTGATATGCGTCCTCGCGTGAGCGGCTGTTGTTTGACCAAGAGTCTGGAGTTTCCGACGAGCAATGCAGGTTACGAAATGGCTCCATTACAGTGCGATACAGCTTGACTGGTGTGTGTTTACCAACGGAAGTACATTATCCATCCACCATTATGAAAGCAGGCCCGTTATTTCTGCCATAGCTGGGTATCTCGCTGGTGGACTTCAGACGTCCAAAACAGCGTTCGTGCGATAGCAATTAGCTATTTCCAAGCAGAATTTTGTACAGAGTCTCAGGCTTACTATTTTGAGCAAATTTCGTGTGTAGCGAAACCACCCGCCGATTTTCGAAAGCAGGGTACATAGAAATATTTCAGCCCTCACTTCGGTTCAAGAAGAAAAAACCAAAACAAGAAATTATTACGAGATGAGCATAATTATTATATGTCAGTGTTCGTAGTAAAAATCTAAGAATTACTTATGGTAGTCTAATCCCTTGCCAAAATTACGTGTTTTAAAATAGAAACTCGAAAATTTTGCTTTCATCCTGGGCGAACAGATAAACTGCTTAGTCTTTGTATTTAATTTAAAAAAAATAAGATGCAGGCCATGTGAAAGTGTAACTTTTACGTTTAAACTGTGATTATGGCATTACCATGGAATATGAACCATGGAATGTCCTGGCATAGCTCATATTCACATCTATACTCCGCAGTTCACTTATTCGAAATTGACAGAGGGTGCTTTGCACCAAAACTAACTCTGTGCATCCAATCCCGAATAACACAAGGAAATAAAGAATCCCACAAAAACAATTCTTGTAAAAATAGGCCAAGTCTCGTGGTCGTGTAGTGACAAAAAGTTATGAGATCTTCTTCTGAGCCAAGTCTACACTTTACAGTGTGTATTCACTTCACTTTGTGAAACAGAATGGTTTCTCTCGGTGTCATAGATCGTTTATTTAGGTTAAAAAAAATCTGATGACTTGGCCACTATGCAGGCCCTGTTTTAGTTAACCTATATAAATAGCTTAAATGTGTTGCTTTATCAAACTTATAAATACTTAAAAGCCAAGATTTCCCTCTCTCTTTTTCGAATTTGACAAGTATATATTATTCCCTCAATTGCAGTAAAAATTATGACATGAGAGGATGTGAAGGCTACAACCCCCACCAAACCGACGCGTGGGAGAACGCTCGCAAATTGCAGCGAGCTGTTACTCCACGTGATTTCTGCAGAGCTTATTCCGCCAATGAAATGTAACGTAGGGGTTCTCAAATGTTAAACCAGGGCTTATTATTTCTGCCCACATGTTTCTTCGCCGAGAGGAAAATGGAACCATCTTTTCCTAGAGAGGAGAGACACTTGTGGCTTGGCAGCGGTCCGACACGGTTTGACCCAGGGTGTGTCGAACAGTAACCGTGCTTTGATCGCTGGCTGGTGATCCTCGTCTGGTCGCCGTGTCGACATCGCACAGTGATAGGCTGTGCAGCAGCCACTATTGATGCCGTCTACGAGATGGTAATGTGTACACGCCAGATCATGAATCGTTGGGTTCTTGAGACTGTAACAGACCCGTAAACGACTTGAGACAAAGACCTCTGCTCATCAAGCAGATCCATTCTGAGCTAGTTGGCATATTTTGTAGAACGTTATGTGTTGTGGAGGCCCTTGCATATCACAAGTTCCATAGTGTTTTTTTTTTTTTTGTTTAACGGCGCCGAGATTCATTTTCGTGTTCATGTACTTATGTTTTAATTGCTGATGTTTGTTATCGCGTCGTATTGTGCATATTTTGTTATCTTTAATATTTAATTTCATTAGATAATTCCCGAATCACATTGACGTAAATTCAGTCAATTGTTTGCTTTGGTAAATCGGCCAATTGTAACGTCTAGGCTTTGTGTTTGATGTATTCATTGATTTTGTGTTAAAGGTAAATTTAAATATGCCTAGCGGTGTAAAAGCCATCTGAATAAAATTAATATCATTGTCAGTTAAAAAATAAATTTAAAATAATTAAAATATCCCCCCCCCTTTTATCGCATCTCATTACAATAGGCGAAAAAATGGGTGTGTAAGGGATTTTCCATCCGAGCCTGCGCTCCATCGCAATTAAATTAATTAATTAAATAAATAATAACTAAAAAGGCTCCAATAAACATGACATCCCTCTTGTCATCTGACGAACCTCACACGTAATGAATATTACACAACTTTGTAGTAGCAACAATATGAGGATTTATTTAAATCTAGAGACAGAAATTGATACAGAAAAAAATTAAGACGACGCCGAGGACGATGCCTCCTAAGATGCAGTACACGGCATATTGTGTCGGATGTACACGCGCTTACGTTATAGAGAGACCATTAATCTTTGTACCTTTGAAAGTTATTAAGTCTTAGGATTGTTATGTAATTGTACCACACGGAACACAAGTATAAAATAAAAGAGATTAAAAACTGTCATTATTTCATGGACCTACGTTGTCGGGCAGCCGAGTATACATGCGGAATAAGTGTGATTAGAAGGCTGTGATTTCACAGGGTATAGTTCCTACCTGCCGCCTTAAGACAGCGCCACCAGCGCACAAGTTTCAAGACGAAAACCATAATGGTCAATAAAATCACCACCTTTTAAATTTCCAAGTGGAACCACAAGTGGTATCACAAGTGTACTTTAATGATATACGATGTATTTCAGTAAATTTAAAAAACCATATATACCCAATCTAATTATCGCACTTATTCTGCATTAGCGCCGTGCAGACGCAACTTATATATGGTCAGTAAAATCACGACGTTGTAATTCCCAAGTGGAACCATGTCTCGCGAACTAAACTGAGCGGTATCGTTCGCGAAATAAACTGAGCGGTACCGTTCGTGAATTAAACTGAGCATTCCCAGTCACGAACTATCACCATTCGCCGCTAGGATTACCAACATTTTTTCGGTTAATGGTAGAATGTTTTTTAGAATAACTTATAAAAATAAAACTGCCGATGGGAAACCTCTTCTAAGCTCAGAAGATAGAGCTAACCGATGGAAGGAATACATTGAGAAAGTGTATGTTGGGGACGACTTGAACAATAGTGTATTGGAAAAGCAAGGCAATGTCGACATTGATGACATAGGAGATTCTGTTTTGAGAACAGAATTTAATAGAGCTCTGAATGACTTGAAAGCAAATAAGACAGTTGGAATTGATGAGATCCCTGCAGAACTTCTTAAATCTCTAGGAGAGGAAGGACTCGAAAGATTATTCAAGCTGATATCAAAAAGTTATGAAACAGAAGAAATTCCAACTGATTTTAATAAAAATATCATCTTCGCACTTCCAAAGAAAGCACAAGCCGACAAATGTGAGAATTATCGCATCATTAGTCTAACATCACATGCTTCAAAATTACTGACCAGAATAATATACAGAAGGATGGAAAGGGTAGTAGAAGAGATAGTAGGTGAAGATCAGTTTGGGTTTAGGAAAAATCGGGGTACAAGGGTAGCAATTCTGTCTTTAAGATTAATACTTGAAGGGCGGATCAAGAAAAACAAAGATACTTTAATGGCATTTGTTGATTTAGAAAAAGCTTTTGATAATGTTAGGTGGGACAAGATGTTCAAAATTTTAAAGAAGTCAGGTCTAAAGTATCGAGATAGAAGAATACTCCATAAACTATACAAGAATCAAATGGCTGTAATAAAATAGAGAATCACGAGAGACATGCATCAGTCAAAAAGGGTGTGAGACAAGGTTGTAGTCTATCCCCGTTAATATTCAACTTGTATGTAGAAGAAGCAATGAAGAAAGTCAAAGAAAAATTTCCATGTGGCATAAGTTTTCAGGGAGAAAAAATCAGTATGCTACGATTTGCTGATGACATTGTCTTGTTAGCAGAGAGAGCTGAGGATATTGAGATGTTATTGAATGGCATGAACAAAATTCTGAAGGAAGATTTTGGACTGAATATAAATCAAAGTAAGACAAAAGTGATGAAATGTAGCAGAAATGATACCAATACTAGTAGATTAAATATAAAAATAGGATCAGATACAATAGGAGAAGTGAGCGAGTTCTGTTACTTGGGAATCAAAATTACAACCGATGGCCGAAGCAGGAATGATGTTAAAAGCAGAATAACACTAGCAAAAAGAGCCTTCATGAAAAAGAGAAACCTTTTAGTTTCAAATATTGATCTAGGAATTAGAAAGAACTTTTTAAAACTCTATGTGTGGAGCACAGCACTTTACGGTAGCGAAACATAGACTTTAGGAATACCGGAAAGAAAGAAAATTGAAGCATTTGAAATGTGGTGCTACAGAAGAATGCTGAAAATTAAGTGGACAGACAAAGTAAGAAATGAACGAGTTTTGGAAATGATGGGTGAGAAACGAAGTTTATGGAAGAAGCTTACAGGAAGAAGAGACAGGCTGGTAGGTCATATTTTGAGACATGCTGGATTGGTTAATTTGTTAGTGGAGGGGACAGTGGAAGACAGAGATTAGAATATATGAAGCAGATTATTGAGGACGTGGGTTGTAAGAGGTATGTAGAAATGAAGAGGTTAGCACAGGATAGGAAGGGATGGAGGATTGCATCAAACCAGTCTAAAGACTGACGACAGCAAAAAAAAAAAAAAAAAGTTACACTTCAAAAATATAATATTTTATGAAAGAGTAGAAAAGGACAAAGGATATGTTTTTTTACTATTTTATTTTTTAAGCTATATTTTTTTACACTTCTTGCATCTTTAACAATTTTCTGTCTACAGTAAAATTGTAATATGCTTTATCGCTTTCAGTTGTTAAATTAATGTCGATCAAAAGCTCATTTTTACTAATGAAATACTGCTCTCTTACTTTTACCTAGATTTCGTGTAATATTGTTATTTCAAAGTAAAGTTCGTTCACTTTGATACTCATTTTTTCTCATAAATTTAGAACCTCTAATATTGTCCCACAGACATCAAATGAAATCGCGTGTTTTAAATTTAATTTTTGGATTTTCTATAGCCAATTACTTTCATTAAAATCTAACTATTTACTAAGATACTCCAGACTTTTATCAACGAATACTAGAGCATTATTTTTTAATATTATCACTTTCTGTGGAGAATTTGGCTTCTAAAGGCTTTTTCTTGTTTTCTTAACCAAAGAAACAGTATCTTTTACATTTTTCTAGCGCTGATTTAAAAGCTGACATAATATAATACTTATCTCAGTCTGTTGGTTAACAGATTTGTGAAAGTTATGTACAGAAATGACTTGCGAAATTCAAAAAGTTTTTAACTTTTCTATCTTCATCAGTTTTATTCGTCGCCAAAATATTGTGAATGTGTGTTGGATTATCCTCCCCTACACTAATAAAAAGATAGCTCAATGACTTCCAATATACTGGAAATTTACGCACTTTCGTTATTGTTACCACTTTCTCATCAAGGGTCACTGTTATTTTTATATGTCTAATTGTTAGGTATCACATTGGAAGTATTACTGTTACTTTTCTTAATAATATAGGTAATATTGTTTCTGTCATATAGTACTTAACTTGTAGCCAATAGTAGAATTATATTTTGTTCATGATTTCCAAAACTATATTTAAATTAAAAAAAAGCCGATTACTTATAAATGGGTATTTTAATTCATCAAAATAAACACATTTATAATATTTTATAAGTAATGTTGTGTTGTTGTTGGGGTTTGAGGGCGCGTCGACGGCGGGTTCATTAGCGCCTTTTATAAGTAATGTTTCTTCCATGAACTAATAAATCAATTCATTTAAAAAATTAATATTCTACGAATGCATGTAAAGTAAATAGTAAAATCAGCACAGTTATTCAGTTTACCCATTTGTGCAAAGTACAATGAGCTCTTTGGTTTATCGGCGGCAACTGATCATGCTAATGTCATTTGAAAGTGCTATTACTAAGCAATAACTTTTGTTAAGAAGGTCATATTAAATTCCATTTAGAAATGACAAAAAAATGATTATGTCCTAATAAAACTGACATAACAAACAAAATAGCGCGTGCAGTAGCGGTAGCAAGGCCAGAGAACGATCTGTTTCTCTGAATTCGAGACGCGAACTAACGAACTAAAAGAGCGAACTAGTTCGCGAGGGAGCTGCGAACTAAACTGAGCGCTCTTCTTCGCGAACTATAATGCGCAAGTCTATTCTCTAGCCAGTAGCTATAGACGACGTGCGCAGTCTCCAGATTAGTATTTTATATAAGAGGATTTACTTGGTTTATCGTCCCATATTAGTTTGATACAAACCGCTGGAGTAAATAAGATTTATCTAAAGTCACCATTTACTACTAGGGATAATATTTATCTACGACGAATTCCGATATACGGCTGGCCGAGAGAACAGGTCCATAAAATTATGACACAGTTTAAATCTCGTTTATTTTCCACTTATGTTTCAGACAACCCTAAGACTAAGCAACTTTCATTCGGAATCAAATGTAAAATCGGTGTATATTTTTGCCTTTTTGTGGAATGGATTGTACTAGATTGCAGGAGGCGGCTCCTAGTGGCCTTATGTTTAAGTTATTGTGTCACCGCTGCCTTGAGCTGGCCTTGAGGTTTGTTGGACGTATTAGGGCGGGTTTACAGGGTTCACTTTTCGCAATCACTCAGGACGAATCACTCGCAGTGAAAATGAAGGTGAATTCACTTTTAGTTTACATGTATCATCACAAATGAACTATTCAATTCACTTCAAGATGGCAAGAAACAAACTTGTGCGTGATGGAGTGGATTTAATTTTCAGAAACCTCGGCTAAGGAATTAAAAGTTACATCGTACAGAAAGTTAATTAAAAAAGAGAAGTGAAACAGAGAATCATTCAAAGTGATCATCCAAGATGACGAATGAAAGAAGTTGACTCGGGTTCAACTTTTCGTTCACTTACGGTTTTTCACCCGGATGAATCATCAAGAGTGACACGTGTAAACGGACAAAATATCGAAGTGAAACCTCTTCCTGGATCGGTCGCAATTGTTTGTTTCTGATTGTTGTTGTTTTGAATATATAATTGTTTGTTTTTAAATGGAAGGAAGACACATGTCTTTATTTTAAAAATCTTTCCATTACAACCAGTGTTTATATATATATATATATCACAGAAAAACAATTTGAAAGTTATAATGAAAAACTGAAACTGAAAACTGGAGTGTTAAGGCTACGGAGGACATGATTAAAGAGTTGTAACTCCCATTCTTGACAGTAGAAGACAGGTACAAAATTAAAATTATCTAACCAGGTGTTCTAGCGAATTGATTAAAGTTTTAAAACCAGAAAAACACGGTGTAAATTGTGCTTCTATGTGAAGCAGTTACCAGTTGCAAAAAACCAAGGAGTAGTTTTTAACTTCAGTTTAACCAGAAGACATTTTCTCATTAGTGTTCTGTCTTACAATTAGCGGCAAGTTTTTGATAGCAAATCTTTGTGATTCACACATTTGAATATGATTTTTAAATGTCATTTTGTCTTCCAATACCCATTCTACCACGCCGCCATATCCAAATTTTTCGCTTAGCAACGTCTCTTTTTTCAATTAACTTTCTGCACGATGTAACTTTTAATTCCTTAGCCGAGGTTTCTGAAAATTAAAATCACTCTTTAACGCACAAGTTTGTTTGTTGTCATCTTGAAGTGAATTGAATGGTTCATTTGTGATTATACATGTAAAGGAAAAGTGAATTCACCTTCATTTTCACTGCGAGTGATTCGTCCTAAATGATTGCGAAAAGTCAACGGTGTAAACCCGCCTTTAGGCAACTATAAATTTAAACTTTAAATTAACATTTGTACAGGATAACAATAGGAATGCAGGGAAAATTTCACTAGAAGAATTTAAAATAAAAATTAATAAGAAAAGGGCAAAGAAATTATCACCTAACCTTATTCTCAATTGCTATTAAATGAAATTATGGAAGGTGAAGAGATGACCATGGCCACAAGCTGGCATCTCGATTTCAGGCACAAGGGTGTAGAAAGATTTTCTTTCGTAGGTAAGGCGATCAGGGATTTGAATAAGTTACCAAAAGAATTGATGAATAATTTACCAAAAACGGTGAAACGATTTAAGGTTAAAATGTGTAGAGGGCACATGCAGGTGGGTTCAGGAAAGAGGGGAAAATGGGTGTGTAGGGATATTGCCACCGGAGCGTGCGCTGCATCGCAATTAAATTAAATTAACGATATCCACACAATTGCGGAAAAGTGACCTGCCATATTTCATTCATTGATCAAACTTGGCAATCTTTGTTTTAATTTATCGGTTTGCATATCTTTGGACTTTATCTGTATTCTTGTACTCTATAATAATGTCTCTGGCCCTTTATATTTGTCAACTTGAAAGAGTTGTCTGTAACTTAAAATTTGAAATGCGATTGTCTGTTTTGCGATGATATTTTTATTGATTATGAAGTTAGGCGTCAAAGACAATTTGCAAGTCGTAATCAGCGCTTTGTCTTGAAACCTTAAAGTGTTAAATCAATGAACAAGCCTCACAGGAGATGTCATGACATTGACTGGGTGCTGTAACTTAAATTGGAGAAGAGGCTGCTACCAATAATAGTGACTAACCCTGTGATGCTATATTTAATCATTAAAAGCCATGATAGGTAATTTATTTTGTTGTGTCATTGCTCTATTTATGATGAGAACGTACAATGAAATAAAGTTCTGCGTAAATATCTTTACATATCTTCGTTTTAAAGCTTGCGAGATAGAGCTCCTGATCTTTTTAGTAGGTGTGCATAGAAGCATATGACAAAAAATATATAGTATGTTCATTGTTAGGAGGTTGAGATTTTTTTGCTGTTGCTGAAAGAACACATTTCCTAATTTTTTGATACAGAATGTTCTGTGTGTTACTAACTGGAGGTTATAGGATCACTATGTAGAGGTTTTACAAAGGAAGATAGAATAGTGGGGATCAGTCTAGAGGCCAATGTAATAACTCTCAACCGAAGTAAACTGTGTTGTCACAACATGCATGCAGCTAAAAGTACCACTGTCTGAAACTGCATGGAAAACAGAAATTCTCTGTGGCATATACAAATTAGCTGCACTACTCCTTTAAAAAGTAACCGTATACTGTATGAATTGGAATAATTAATACTTCCATTCCGACTGTTGTTAAAATCTGTTCCAAAGGAGTGATAAACACTTTAAATAACTCATCAGAAAAAAAAGGAACAGAATTTGAAAATTCAGAAAGTTTATTAAAATACATTGGTATTCCTGGGATTGTAGTAAATAATCAAAAAGTACATGTTTTTATTAAAGTAATTAAATAATTCATTAGGTTAAAAAAAAACAAAAAAAAAACAGAATTGCATAAATAAACCAGGTTCATCATTTCCAATTCTTAGTGAACTATTTACCATCACAATTTTTTCTATGAAGAATCTTGTCCAATCTTCATCTTTCCCCATTTTTCTTTAACAGAACTAAACAAATGCATACCGTGAAGTGGGGATACTCATGGAGGAAGGAAATATATTCCTTCCTCCATGGGGATACTTTGACTCCATGTCTTACTTTGACCGAAAATTACGAAAAAGTTCGAGCAGCTCTTTCACGGATATTTCTGAACGTACCCAAGCCCACCTAGGTTATTTTATTTTATTTGATAATGTAGACAGAATGGCTGATGACACTGCTGGAGTTCTGGGGAGTTCAAGTACAATTCCACAAAGTGTTAAAACCAATGATTTTGTGATTGTTCGTGTGCCAACAACACACAAGACCCACAAATACTTTGTGGGTGAAATCCAAGAGACAAATGGCACAGAATTTCTGGTTAGGTTTCTAAGGAAACAGAAAGGAAAGTTTGTATGGACAGAAGTGTTAGATGAAATATCTTTCGTTCTTAGTAAACCAGATGTTTTGAAGCGTGGTTTACGTTTCTCAGAAAAAGAACTTGAAGGCTTTCTGTAAATTGAATATATATAGAGAATACTGCTAGCTCAGTTTTCATTTAGTTCATAATTAGTTAAATACCTGTGTATATTACTATAAATGGTATACGGCTTACAATAATTATGCTGTAGCCTCATTGTGGTTCTTTAAATTTTTTTTTTGAAATATTAATTCATGTTTACATATGATATTGTTGGTCAATTTACACTCCTGCTGGGGATATTTTGACCAGGTAAGTAGTTTTCATTAATTCTGTGGAAGCAGTCAAAGTTACCCCAACCATAGGTTAACTTTGACCGGTGACAATAAAAATTATTTCTCTTGATATATATGCTTTTAAATAAAGTTAGGTATATCATTCAGTAGGTGTATGCCTAGCCCCCAAAATGCCATATTTAGTTTGATGAAAATGTTTATGTATGTTCTGATATTGCATCTAAATTGAAAATATTGGTCAAAGTATCCCCATTTGACGGGGTATATAACATTTATTTTTAAGCAATGTGGATAATTGAGAGAAATAAACTGCCATTAGGTACTGAAAATAAGATTGGATAGGGCAAAATAATCTGTCACTTACGACAGATGAAGGCAGGAGAACCATATGAACACGCAAAAAACACAAAATGCACAATATTTCAGTTAATAACATATTCATATAGGTGGTGAGACATGTGAAAGAGGAAAGATGTGCACAGGTCCCAATGAGGCTTCTTCGTTCTCAGCTAATTAATATCCTTCTTTGAATTTTCATCATTGTTTTGATCCATCTGGTTTTACTTCTTTGCAGAGTTGAAAATAATAAAAGTCTTACTGGTTGGTTGCTGGTCGAGAAATATTAAATCAAATAGGGGGTTTGCCATCTTACCGCCTATGGATTGGTGTTGCCTAAGTTACTGGCATTTCCCTGCATTCCATTTATCCCCATTACTCTTTAATACTTATATGAATTCATTAATCAAATACTGGAGATTAACAGTACATAAAGTATAACACTTACAAAAAATAACTACTTGTGCACCCTACTTTATGCTGATAACAAGGTATTAATAGCTGACAAGGAGGATGATTCACAATTTTCAGTACATCAGTTGAGCATGACATCTAAAAATTCTTTGAAACACCACACATTTTGGCATAAAAAACCATAGCATTTCAAGGAAAGGAACAAATCCAAGACAAAATAAGTAGGTCTGAATATGTAAACATCCTTCTCCCTGCCATATGCTTCACCTCCTACATGATTTAGGTTGTTAACCAAAATATTGTAAAGTGTGTTTTTGTTTATGTTGTCTGCCCCTCCTGCCTTCATCTGTGATAAGGTGATGGTTTATTTTTGCTATCCTACTTTATTTTCATTGCTTAAGGGCAATTTCATTGTCACCATTATCCAAAAATTTAACAAAGAATTATTGATTTTTTTTTTTGTATTGCAGAAGTTAGTAATTCTAAGAACGATATGGAAAGCAAACTCATTCCTTTCCTATGTTGAATATTATGAAACAAGACAGGAGTTACCCTGTTAATGTATGAGGGTAAATCAGACATGGAATGAGCTGTGCAAGTGTGCCTGCAGCCATGTGTGCCACATAATCCATGGATGGTTCCCACCTACATTTCCCTCTACTAATTTCAACTTTAAATTCTTCTTTCTTCTTGGTAAATTACTCATCATTCCTCTCGGTAATTTATTCCAATGCCTGATCCCCTTACCTATGAAAGAAAATCTTCCAATACCCTTGTGCCTGAGATAAAGAGCCATGGTAATTTTTTCCCTTCAATGTATATTTCCTAATTCTTCCACCAATCTCTCTCCATGGCTCATCACCAGTATACAGGCCGGAATCCTTCAAAAGGTTGTGGCCAAACTCCTTCCCATTCCTTGTCTCCAGTCCTTTTCCACCTCTAATGACCTCGATGTTAATAAGGTGTAAAGCCATAAGCCAAAAAAATAAAATAAATAAATAAAACACCTTGTACACTCGATACCCAAAATGTGACTCCCGTGTTACACTACCATATTCAAGCAATGTTCTGAATAACTTTTTGTAATGCAATTCCCTTACTTCTCTAGTATATTCCCTCATCACTCTCTTCAACAAGTGTTTGGGAAGCAAAATTACAACCGATGGCTGAAGCAGGAATGATGTTAATAGCAGAATAGCACTAGCAAAAAGAGAAACCTTTTAGTTTCAAATATTAATCTAGGAATTAGAAAGAACTTTTAAAAACTCTTTGTGTGGAGCACAGCACTTTATGGTAGCGAAACATGGACTTTAGGAATACCAGAAATAAAGAAAATTGAAGCATTTGAAATGTGGTGATACAGAAGAATGTTGAAAATCAAGTGGACAGACAAAGTAAGAAATGAACGAGTTTTGGAAATGATGGGTGAGAAAAGAAGTTTGTGGAAGAAGCTTACAGGAAGATGAGACAGGCTTGTAGGTCATATTTTGAGACATGCTGGATTGGTTAATTTGTTAGTGGAGGGAACAGTCGAAGGTAAGAACTGTAGAGGAAGACAGAGATTAGAATATATGAAGCAGATAATTGAGGACGTGGGCTGTAAGGGGGATGTAGAAATGAAGAGGATAGCACAGGATAGAAAGGGATGGAGGATTGCATCAAACTAATCGAAAGACTGACGACAGCAAAAAAAAAAAAAATGACCTTTGAATGACATTTGACTTTTTGAAGTCAATAAATAGGCAGTAAACTTTCTTATTAATCTTCCAACATTTCTCAGTTATTCTCCATATTTGATTGATGGTAGATTTTTTCCTCCTGAAGCCTGCCTGTTGGTATCTCAGTCTTCTCCATTTATGGGCTTAATCTTAATCTCTGAGTAAAATCAGATTCAAAACTTTGTATGCATCACACGAAAGTGGGACATGTTTCTGGTTTGCACATTTCATGAGATCTCCCTCCTTAAAAATTGGGAAAATCACAGTTTTCTTTTGTTATTTTGAAGCTGCCTTTATGAAAGATACATTTCATTTAGATTCATTTTTAAAGTATAACGGATTTGATTACATCCATTCTCACTTCGAAAACTCATGATGGGGATCATTTTAAGGTGTATTTACCATTAATATATTTTTCTCGGGCTTCCAGCCGTGTTAGTATATCATATTTGCGGGACGTTTCGAAGGCGTCCATCTCTGCCTCCATTCTCAACCAAATGTCAGTGTATAACTGTTTGTTTATTCAGCCGCTGCTACGGAAACGGTGGAAAACAAAAACCAACACAACGCGATTACGTCATCCGCTCTTCTGCTCGTTACAGGCGCGGATTTGTTTCAGCATTTTAATCGCCGGGTTCCAGGCCGCACTGAGTTGATAACCAGTGTCCCTGTTGACTAATAAATCAGTTAATCTTATTTCTACAGCCTCTGTAATAACGCTGCCCCAGGGACACTGGTTATCAACTCAGTGCGGCCTGGAACCCGGCGATTAAAATGCTGAAACAAATCCGCGCCTGTAACGAGCAGAAGAGCGGATGACGTAATCGCGTTGTGTTGGTTTTTGTTTTCCACCGTTTCCGTAGCAGCGGCTGAATAAACAAACAGTTATACACTGACATTTGGTTGAGAATGGAGGCAGAGATGGACGCCTTCGAAACGTCCCGCAAATATGATATACTAACACGGCTGGAAGCCCGAGAAAAATATATTAATATTCAACGCCGTGAAAAATTACGATCCTGTATTTACCATGTTTGGAAAAATTTTGTTTGGAAGATATTTCAGTTGTTTGGGCGTTGTCAATCTATGCGGTCAGAGGAAACCAAACATAAAATTTGAAATATCTAGTTAACGCAAAAAGCTAGATCAAAGTGTTTATCGCCAACTGTAGTCAGCATGTTCTGAGCACAAAATCGGTTAATTAGATAAAGTATAAGTGTGACTTTTAATAAGGGTTGTAACGGGAGGTCATTTTGTGGATGCGGATCTGATGTTCAGTGCTTGATATCCACGCATGCAGATGTTTGCTGAAGCTGAAGTGGAAACATAAATTTATAATTATTTAGATTTTAATATTTTATCAAAAATAAATTTAAAATCAGAATAACTATATATTTAATGCCACATTTTATCTTTTTTGAGAAGTAAAGTCTGTTTACATATAATACTGTCATACTAATTTATTTTTGCCTCATCTTTCAACAACAAAAAAGTGGGATGATTTCAGAAGTAAATTATTTACATAACTATGCACGTGTCTAAAAAACAAACTATCATATGAACTTTGGGTAAACAATGGAAAACCCAAATTTGGTTGCCCAGATGGGGACTCGAACCCAAATGTGAGGCTAGAGCATTAAAGCTTTCCCACCATGCTCAGTTCATGCTCACCACCCACTTATCCACCGCTCTAGTGGCGCATTCACAGTACAGCTTGTAGGACCTACTATGATCTGATTTTTGATAAAGAACTCTTGATGGTCCGTGAAAGGGGTTACAGGATT
>CM061919.1:203497508-203544663 GCA_031002005.1 Vandiemenella viatica | reverse complement strand
AACGACACATTTGAGCTTCAATTATTCGCCAAGAGAGAGCAGATTATGTCACTATTGTTTCTCAGCAGACCGCCCACCAGTTTACTCACAACACTGTCATATATCAGTTGAGTTTTGGCTGTTGTCAAGTAACATAGTGGCAAGTTTCTTCAAGAGCGGCGTATTTTTGTTTATGTCGATGTTGGTTAAATGGTAAGATTATTCACGTTATATTTACATTTATTCAATAATGTGTTATATCAAATTGTGACATTCTTTTTGAAATAATCTGCTTAAGTGCCTTTAGTTTGTTACGTCTACCTTGGGGACGTTTATATTAGGGTCACACTGTTTTATCATTAACAAAATTATCAATTTGGAATATCAAAAGTCATACTTAATATTCAGCTTATCACATGAAATATTATTGTAATGAATAGGAAAACTGAAAATTGGGTGTACAATTTATTATTGTGAAATTAGTCAAACACGAAGTTTGTTTTTATTTTGAGGTTAACAATTATATATCATTGAATGTCAAACAGTTAGAGCAAAATCTCAGGGTCATTACTGGGTGAAACGATTGCATGAGTTTCCGTCCGGGTCGTAGCTTTTACCATTGTTCACAGCCCAGGTCAGCGACCAAGTAAGACCAGCGCCACATGGGGTCGTCCAGGTCCGGCGTCGTTGAAGGTCACGTCGGCTGTACTCGATGAAGATCTGAACCAGAGTCCCTCGTCGTCCGTTCTTCTCCTCCGAGCAAGACTCTGTACTTGTTCTCGTACGTAATGCGATGCCGCGTCCAGCTCTTGGCGAATCACCGCAATCCGCGCCAAAGGACCAGCGCCACATTGGCCCCAGAACAGACAAGAAAAAACACCAACACGGCAATAAATTGAGGCGGCTTCTCTATTGGCTGGATCGTCTTCCCCTACTCTCATAAAGCACTCATTTACTAGGAAACGTCACTAAGGTTTATTTTTGCTAGTCTGCGCCAGTTTTCGGCGGAAACTTTCCGAAACGTGCGAAAATATAAAGCGGGGTCTCAGTTATTTATGGGGGTTATAAATCCGCTTTATGTCCACGTTGAGTAGGCCGTTGTCAGCACCCCCCCAAGGTGCGTGTAAATCTGGACGCTTTAGTTCCGTCACGTTTCTGTTCGTTGACACGACGCATCGGCAATATTCACACACACCGTGGATCACTTAGTGCCTAATGGCACTGTACCTTTTAATTTATTACAAGTTTTATTCCTTAATGTGTCGCTCTTGAAGCAAGCCACCTTGTTTGTCGTTGGATTATTTTGAGTTATGACGTTATTACAAAATACCATAATGCTTATACTTAGTCTACACTTTGTGGTTTGAGACGATATGACGTTCTTGCATGAAATATTATCACAAACATATTTTTCGTCTTCTATGATTGACACTTATGTCACTCTTGTTACTAAAATTTTGATATTATCACTAGATGGGACACTTATTTCTTTTAAATTGAAAGAATGCTCGCATTTAATTATATAGTTTAAGATAGAAATTTGCGGTCGACAATAAAAATCAGCTTTCTAATTCAATGCCGAGGTTTCGACTTTTTTGGGTCTCTTAGTTTAAGTAAATATTTAAAATCAAAGCAAAAAAAAGAGAAGAAAACAAGCAATATATCACGAAAGTTACAGATGTTTCTATAAAGAGAAATGACAATTTCATTCTTATTATAATTACGTTTTTAACTTTTTTTCCCTTTACATTAATTTTTGCCTTGAAAAAAGTAAGACTCAATAAAAGTTGAAACATATTAAGTAAAAAACTTTTGCTTTTGGCTGCATCTTGATATCCTACATTGACATTGAGAAACAGGCGCAATTTATAGCGAATTCGATGCAAACAGTTAATCCCAGATACCGATATATTCATGTGGGAGTGATGAGAAGTCAACGTAAAAAACAATAATGCCTTTTATTTTAATCAAACAACCAAAGGATTCGAGTATATAAGTTGTTCTTCAAAACAACGGTTAGATATAAATGACCGCCCTATTCGCATCGTGCTGGAAAAACAAAATAACTTTGTAAATGTTCTTTTGGAACCTGATAGAACAGGTAAACATGGTAACCAGAAATCTTTAGATTCAATGATAAGGGAAGGCATGAGGCAGCACAGATTCGATAGCGAAAAACTAAAAGCCGTTACCTAAGGGCAAATACAATGAGGTTCTTCATTAATGGAAGCAAATCAATTGCAAACATCCACAAGGACTATGTGGCTATCTGCATAGAAAAGAAGTTCCTTTTGCCAAATAAACTACATTTCATAGAATATTGAAAAAAACAATATAATATTTCATTTTTCGTTACAAAGAAAGATTTATGTGAAACTTGCTTTTGATAATGCAGACAGTGAAGAAAAACAGAGGTTACAAGAAAAATTTAATCAACGTCTTATTGAAAGACAATTGTCGAGAGAAGAGAAGAAAAAAACAGACAAAGAAAATTCAAATGCTGTGGTGGTCTACAGGTTGTAATGCAACTTCCTAAATGGGATGCTTCTCTGTTCTACTATACATCTGAATTAAATGTTCCCAGTTTCACTATGTATGACTTGAAGATTAATACATGTGATTGTTTTGGGTGGGATGAAGGAAACGGCCATCATGGTCTAAATGAATTAAATACGTGTGTCTTTCATTATCTGAAAAAGATTCCTGCCACCAAAACAAGATGCAGATGCTATATTTTACTCGAAAAACTGTGCAGGGCAGCAGAAAAATAAATTTATTCTTGCTCTTTACTTATTACTCCAAACGTTATTTAGGCCTGAAATCAATTACACACAAATTCTTTGTTAAAGGCCACTCTCATAATGAAGGCGATTCTGTTCACTCATTGATAGAGAGAATGGTTAAGCGCATTATCAGAAGCGTACACTCTTAATTCCTTCATCTCCGCAATTAGATTTGCGAAAAAAACCAGAGAACCTTTCCATGTCAAAGATTTATGTTACAAGGATTTCTATAACAGTAAAGCTCTGACTGGAGACATAGGTCCTCGGAATATAGCAGCATTCAAATTATAAGAAGTAAAGATGCTGAAAGTCGGAAGTGATTCTCCCAATTCGTTTTTTTATTTTTTTATTTTTATAAATACTCGTATGCGAATGACTTTAAAGAGGCAATAATAATCAAAAGGAAGAAGAAAAGTTTGCATTAAATCCAGCATTTAATTTCTCAAAAGAACGAAGATCTCCCAAGCTTATTCCTAAGAATGCTTTACCAAGTTTTTATAAATCTTTCTGTGAAATGTTGTAACGTTTGTGGAGTTAATTACCTAAATGTAACAAGACTGAACCAAGATTACCTGTATGTGATAAAGCTTGAGGCTGAACTAACATTTCCTGAAGTTCATAATTACTATAATAACTTGAGTGCTCATGATGTTTATAAAATTTTGTAATCTGACTGAATTAAAAGATTAAGGCATTACTTTTTTTACACAATGTTGCTTGGTTGGAAAATAATTTGTTCACTTTTTTCTATAAAACTGATTGTTTTTTCTTAAGCAAGCTCTCATTATTATTACTATTAAACAATCTCTTGATTTCTTTAAAATAATATTTTCTTTTTGAGTTCTATTTCAAAATTAAAATAAAGCATCTTATGATGAAATTGTTGTTAGTAAACCAAAATCCCCATTTTTTCAGGTATTGTGAACTTGTGACATAATTATAAATTGAAAAAAAAAATTTACTGTCTTGTACTTATTTCTATTCCAAAAACGACACATTTTATCTTATGGCATTATATAAAAACAATAAATAAAGCAAGAATGTCATAATTCAAAATGAGGATGATTGTGAGGATACGAAGGAAATCTCCCTATGACCTACAACTGATATTGTACATTTTCCCTTCTATTACATCGTGTTCTTTCTATAAAACATGGATATAAGTTTTTTTTCTAGTGAATGCATAAAGTTATTACACATGAAACATTTGATCTCATCGTCCTGTAAAATTGAAATTTTTGAATTATGTCACTGTTGCAGCAAATGAGCGATATATGGTCAATAAAATCACCACCTTTTAAATTTCCAAGTGGAACCACGTTTTATTCGTATCACAAGTGTACTTTAATGATATACGATGCATTTCAGTAAATTTAAAAAAACCATATATACCCAATCTAATTATCGCACTTATTCTGCATTAGCGCCGTGCAGACGCAACTTATATATGGTCAGTAAAATCACGACAGTGTAATTCCCAAGTGGAACCATGTATTATTCGTATGTATATATAAATGAGAAAGTTTGGATGTGTGTCTGGATGTACTTCTGGAATCAATGTAACTGTTAAACATTGATAATTATTGCAGAAGTCAAAAACGGAAATTTAACATGGAATGTGAAAACAAAACACACTTTGATCCCACTAACACTTAAAAGACAACTATCAGTAACCACAACTATTATAACAAATAAGAGAGCGCGTGAAGTAGCGCTAGCAAAGCGAGCGAACGAGCTGTCTTTCGCCTCAATTTAGTTCGCGAACGGTACCGCTCAGTTTAGTTCGCGACCTAGTTCGCGAACTAAACACAGTGCTACCGCTCGCGAACTAAACACAGCGCTACCGCTCGCGAACTAAACTGAGCGGTATCGTTCGCGAACTAAACTGAGCGGTACCGTTCGTGAATTAAACTGAGCATTCCCAGTCGCGAACTATCACCATTCGCCGCTAGGATTGCCAACATTTTTTCGGTTAATTGTAGAATGTTTTTTAGAATAACTTATAAAAATAAAACTGCCGATGGGAAACCTCTTCTAACCTCCGAAGATAGAGCTAGCCGATGGAAGGAATACATTGAGAAACTGTATGTTGGGGACGACTTGAACAATAGTGTATTGGAAAAGCAAGGCGATGTCGACATTGATGACATAGGATATTCTGTTTTGAGAACAGAATTTAATAGAGCTCTGAATGACTTGAAAGCAAATAAGGCAGTTGGAATTGATGAGATCCCTGCAGAACTTCTTAAATCTCTAGGAGAGGAAGGACTCGAAAGATTATTCAAGCTGATATCAAAAGGTTATGAAACAGAAGAAATTCCAACTGATTTTAATAAAAATATCATCTTCACACTTCCAAAGAAAGCACAAGCCGACAAATGTGAGAATTTCGCATCATTAGTCTAACATCACATGCTTCAAAATTACTGACCAGAATAATATACAGAAGGATGGAAAGGGTAGTAGAAGAGATAGTAGGTGAAGATCAGTTTGGGTTTAGGAAAAATCGGGGTACAAGGGAAGCAATTCTGTCTTTAAGATTAATACTTGAAGGGCGGATCAAGAAAAACAAAGATACTTTTATGGCATTTGTTGATTTAGAAAAAGCTTTTGATAATGTTAGGTGGGACAAGATGTTCAAATTTTTAAAGAAGTCAGGTCTAAAGTATCGAAATAGAAGAATACTCTATAAGCTATACAAGAATCAAATGGCTGTAATAAAAATAGAGAATCACGAGAGACATGCATCAGTCAAAAAGGGTGTGAGACAAGGTTGTAGTCTATCCTCGTTAATATTCAACTTGTATGTAGAAGAAGCAATGAAGAAAGTCAAAGAAAAATTTCCATGTGGCATAAGTTTTCAGGGAGAAAAAATCAGTATGCTACGATTTGCTGATGACATTGTCTTGTTAGCAGAGAGGGCTGAGGATATTGAGATGTTATTGAATGGCATGAACAAAATACTGAAGGAAGATTTTGGACTGAATATAAATCAAAGTAAGACAAAAGTGATGAAATGTAGCAGAAATGATACCAATACTAGTAGATTAAATATAAAAATAGAATCAGATGCAATAGGAGAAGTGAGCGAGTTCTGTTACTTGGGAAGCAAAATTACAACCGATGGCCGAAGCAGGAATGATGTTAAAAGCAGAGTAACACTAGCAAAAAGAGCCTTCATGAAAAAGAGAAACCTTTTAGTTTCAAATATTGATCTAGGAATTAGAAAGAACTTTTTAAAACTCTATGTGTGGAGCACAGCACTTTACGGTAGTGAAACATGGACTTTAGGAATACCGTAAAGAAAGAAACTTGAAGCATTTGAAATGTGGTGCTACAGAAGAATGCTGAAAATTAAGTGGACAAAGTAAGAAATGAACGAGTTTTGGAAATGATGGGTGAGAAGAGAAGTTTATGGAAGAAGCATACAGGAAGAAGAGACAGGCTGGTAGGTCATATTTTGAGACATGCTGGATTGGTTAATTTGTTAGTGGAGGGGACAGTCGAAGGTAAGAACTGTAGAGGAAGACAGAGATTAGAATATATGAAGTATATTATTGAGAACGTGGGTTGTAAGAGGTATGTAGAAATGAAGAGGTTAGCACAGGATAGGAAGGGATGGAGGATTGCATCAAACCAGTCTAAAGACTGAAGACAGCAAAAAAAAAAAAAAAAAAAAAATATAGTACACTTCAAAAATATAATATTTTATGAAAGAGTAGAAAAGGACAAAGGATATGTTTTTTTTACTATTTTATTTTTTAAGCTATATTTTTTGCACTTCTTGCATCTTTAACAATTTTCTGTCTACAGTAAAATTGTAATATGCTTTATCGCTTTCAGTTGTTAAATTAATTTCGATCAAAAGCTCATTTTTAATAATGAAATACCGCTCTCTTACTTTTACCTAGATTTCGTGTAATATTGTTATTTCAGAGTAAAGTTCGTTCACTTTGATACTCATTTTTTCTCATAAATTTAGAACCTCTAATATTGTCCCACAGCCATCAAATGAAACCGCGTGTTTTAAATTATTTTTTGGATTTTCTATAGCCAATTACTTTCATTAAAATCTAACTATTTACTAAGATACTCCAGACTTTTATCAACGAATACTAGAGCATTATTTTTAATATTATCACTTTGTGTGGAGAATTTGGCTTCTAAAGGCTTTTTCTTGTTTTCTTAACCAAAGAAACAGTATCTTTTACATTTTTCTAGCGCTGATTTAAAAGCTGACATAATATAATACTTATCTCAGTCTGTTGGTTAACAGATTTGTGAAAGTTATGTACAGAAATGACTTGCGAAATTCAAAAAGTTTTTAACTTTTGTATCTTCATCAGTTTCATTCGTCGCCAAAATATTGTGAATGTGTGTTGGATTATCCTCCCCTATACTAATAAAAAGATAGCTCAATGACTTCCAATATACTGGAAATTTACGCACTTTCGTTATTGTTACCACTTTCTCATCAAGGGTCACTGTTATTTTTATATGTCTAATTGTTAGGTATCACATTGGAAGTATTACTGTTACTTTTCTTAATAATATAGGTAATATTGTTTCTGTCATATAGTACTTAACTTGTAGCCAATAGTAGAATTATATTTTGTTCATGATTTCCAAAACTATATTTAAATAAAAAAAGCCGATTACTTATAAACGGGTATTTTAATTCATCAAAATAAACACATTTATATTATTTTATAAGTAATGTTGTGTTGTTGTTGGGGTTTGAGGGCGCGTCGACGGCGGGTTCATTAGCGCCTTTTATAAGTAATGTTTCTTCCATGAATTAATAAATTAATCCATTTAAAAAATTAATATTCTACGAATGCATGTAAAGTAAATAGTAAAAACAGCACAGTTATTCAGTTTACCCATTTGTGCAAAGTACAATGAGCTCTTTGGTTTATCGGCGGCAACTGATCATGCTAATGTCATTTGAAAGGGCTATTACTAAGCAATAACTTTTGTTAAGAAGTTCATATTAAATTCCATTTAGAAATGACAAAAAAATGATTATGTCCTAATAAAACTGACATAACAAACAAAATAGCGCGTGCATTAGCGGTAGCAAGGCCAGAGAACGATCTGTTTCTCTGAATTCGAGACGCGAACTAACGAACTAAAAGAGCGAACTAGTTCGCGAGGGAGCTGCGAACTAAATTGAGCGCTCTTCTTCGCGAACTATAATGCGCAAGTCTATTCTCTAGCCAGTAGCTATAGACGACGTGCGCAGTCTCCAGATTAGTATTTTTTATAAGAGGATTTACTTGGTTTATCGTCCCATATTAGTTTGATACAAACCGCTGGAGTAAATAAGATTTATCTAAAGTCACCATTTACTATTAGGGATAATATTTATCTACGACGAATTCCGATATACGGGTGGCCGAGAGAACAGGTCCATAAAATTATGACACAGTTTAAATCTCGTTTATTTTCCACTTATGTTTCAGGTAATACAATTGAATAACAACCCTAAGACTAAGCAACTTTCATTCGGAATCAAATGTAAAATCGGTGTCTATTTTTGCCTTTTTTGTGGAATGGATTGTACTAGATTGCAGGAGGCGGCTCCTAGTGGCCTTATGTTTAAGTTATTGTGTCACCGCTGCCTTGAGGTTTGTTGGACGTATTAGGGCGGGTTTACAGGGTTCACTTTTCGCAATCACTCAGGACGAATCACTCGCAGTGAAAATGAAGGTGAATTCACTTTTCGTTTACATGTATCATCACAAATGAACTATTCAATTCACTTCAAGATGGCAAGAAACAAACTTGTGCGTGATGGAGTGGTTTTAATTTTCAGAAACCTCGGCTAAGGAATTAAAAGTTACATCGTACAGAAAGTTAATTAAAAAAAGAGAAGTGAAACAGAGAATCATTCAAAGTGATCATCCAAGATGACGGATGAAAGAAGTTGACTCGGGTTCAACTTTTCGTTCACTTACGGTTTTTCACCCGGATGAATCATCAAGAGTGACACGTGTAAACGGACAAAATATCGAAGTGAAACCTCTTCCTGGATCGGTCGCAATTGTTTGTTTTTGATTGTTGTTGTTTTGAATATATAATTGTTTGTTTTTAAATGGAAGGAAGAAACATGTCTTTATTTTAAATATCTTTCCATTACAACCAGTGTTTATATATATATATATCACAGAAAAACAATTTGAAAGTTATAATGAAAAACTGAAACTGAAGTGTTAAGGCTACGGAGGACATGATTAAAGAGTTGTAACTCCCATTCTTGACAGTAGAAGACAGGTACAAAATTAAAATTATCTAACCAGGTGTTCTAGCGAATTGATTAAAGTTTTAAAACCAGAAAAACACGGTGTAAATTGTGCTTCTATGTGAAGCAGTTACCAGTTACAAAAAACCAGCGAGTAGTTTTTAATTTCAGTTTAACCAGAAGACATTTTCTCATTAGTGTTCTGTCTTACAATTAGCGGTAAGTTTTTGATAGCAAATCTTTGTGATTCACATATTTGAATATGATTTTTAAATATCATTTTGTCTTCCAATACCCATTCTACCACGCCGCCATATCCAATTTTTCGCTTAGCAACGTCTCTTTTTTCAATTAACTGTCTGCACGATGTAACTTTTAATTCCTTAGCCGAGGTTTCTGAAAATTAAAATCACTCTTTAACGCACAAGTTTGTTTGTTGTCATCTTGAAGTGAATTGAATGGTTCATTTGTGATTATACATGTAAACGAAAAGTGAATTCACCTTCATTTTCACTGCGAGTGATTCGTCCTAAATGATTGCGAAAAGTGAACGGTGTAAACCCGCCTTTAGGCAACTATAAATTTAAACTTTAAATTAACATTTGTACAGGATAAAAATAGGAGTGCAGGGAAAATTTCACTAGAAGAATTTAAAATAAAAATTAATAAGAAAATGGTTAAGAAATTATCACCTAACCTTATTCTCAATTGCAATTAAATGGAACTGTGGAAGGTGAAGAGATGACCATGGCCGCAAGCTGGCATCTCGATTTCAGGCACAAGGGTGTAGAAAGATTTTCTTTCGTAGGTAAGGCGATCAGGGATTTGAATAAGTTACCAAAAGAATTGATGAATAATTTACCAAAAACGGTGAAACGATTTAAGGTTAAAATTTGTAGAGGGCACATGCAGGTGGGTTCAGGAAAGAGGGGAAAATGGGTATTTAGGGATATTGCCACCGGAGCGTGCGCTGCATCGCAATTAAATTAAATTATCGATATCCACACAATTGCGGAAAAGTGACCTGCCATATTTCATTCATTGATCAAACTTGATCTTTGTTTTAATTTATCGGTTTGCATCTCTTTGGACTTTATGTATTCTTGTACTCTATAATAATGTCTCTGGCCCTTTATATTTGTCAACTTAAAAGAGTTGTCTGTAACTTAAAATTTGAAATGCGATTGTCTGTTTTGCGATGATATTTTTATTGATTATGAAGTTAGGCGTCAAAGACATTTTGCAAGTCGTAATCAGCGCTTTGTCTTGAAACCTTAAAGTGTTAAATCAATGAACAAGCCTCACAGGAGATGTCATGACATTGACTGGGTGCTGTAACTTAAATTGGAGAAGAGGCTGCTACCAGTAATAGTGACTAACCCTGTGATGCTATATTTAATCATTAAAAGCCATGATAGGTAATTTATTTTGTTGTGTCATTGCTCTATTTATGATGAGAACGTACAATGAAATAAAGTTCTGCGTAAATTTCGTTACATATCTTGGTTTAAAGCTTGCGAGATAGAGCTCCTGATCTTTTTAGTAGGTGTGCATAGAAGCATATGACAAAAAATATATAGTATGTTCATTGTTAGGAGGTTGAGAGTTTTTTGCTGTTGTTGAAAGAACACATTTCCTAATTTTTTGATACAGAATGTTCTGTGTGTTACTAACTGGAGGTTATAGGATCACTATGTAGAGGTTTTACAAAGGATGATAGAATAGTGGGGATCAGTCTAGAGGCCAATGTAATAACTCTCAACCGAAGTAAACTGTGTTGTCACAACATGCATGCAGCTAAAAAAACCACTGTCTGAAACTGCATGGAAAACAGAAATTCTTTGTGGCATATACAAATTAGCTGCACTACTCCTTTAAAAAGTAACCGTATACTGTATGAATTGGAATAATTAATACTTCCATTCCGACTGTTGTTAAAATCTGTTCCAAAGGAGTGATAAACGCTTTAAATAACTCATCAGAAAAAAAAGGAACAGAATTTGAAAATTCAGAAATTTTATTAAGATACATTGGTATTCCTGGGATTGTAGTAAATAATCAAAAAGTACATGTTTTTATTAAAGTAATTAAATAATTCATTAGATTAAAAAAAAAAACAAAAAAAAAAAAAACAAACAGAATTGCATA
This sequence comes from Vandiemenella viatica, assembly GCA_031002005.1. Classification (NCBI taxonomy): domain Eukaryota; kingdom Metazoa; phylum Arthropoda; class Insecta; order Orthoptera; family Morabidae; genus Vandiemenella; species Vandiemenella viatica. The sequence goes on along the minus strand of CM061919.1, from coordinate 203,533,509 downwards.
AATAAACCAGGTTCATCATTTCCATTTCTTAGTGAACTATTTACCATCACAATTTTTTCTATGAAGAATCTTGTCCAATCTTCATCTTTCCCCATTTTTCTTTAACAGAACAAAACAAATGCATATATAACATTTATTTTTAAGCAATGTGGATAATTGAGAGAAATAAACTGCCATTAGGTACTGAAAATAAGATTGGATAGGGCAAAATAATCTGTCACTTACGACAGATGAAGGCAGGAGAACCAGATGAACACGCAAAAAACACAAAATGCACAATATTTCAGTTAATAACATATTCATATAGGTGGTGAGACATGTGAAAAAGGAAAGATGTGCACAGGTCCTAATGAGGCTTCTTCGTTCTCAGCTAATTAATATCCTTCTTTGAATTTTCATCATTGTTTTGATCCATCTGGTTTTACTTCTTTGCAGAGTTGAAAATAATAAAAGTCTTACTGGTTGGTTGCTGGTCGAGAAATATTAAATCAAATAGGGTGTTTGCCATCTTACCGCCTATGGATTGGTTTTACCTAAGTTACTGGCATTTTCCTGCATTCCATTTATCCCCATTACTCTTTAATACTTATATGAATTCATTAATCAAATACTGGAGATTAACAGTACATAAAGTATAACACTTACAAAAAAATAACTACTTGTGCACCCTACTTTATGCTCATAACAAGGTATTAATAGCTGACAAGGAGGATGATTCACAATTTTCAGTACATCAGGTGAGCATGACATCTAAAAATTCTTTGAAACACCACACATTTTGGCATAAAAAACCATAGCATTTCAAGGAAAGGAACAAATCCAAGGCAAAATAAGTAGGTCTGAATATGTAAACATCCTTCTCCCTGCCATATGCTTCACCTCCTACATGAATTAGGTTGTTAACCAAAATATTGTAAATGTTGTCTGCCCTTCCTGCCTTCATCTGTGATAAGGTGATGGTTTATTTTTTCTATTCTACTTTATTTTCATTGCTTAAGGTCAGTTTCATTGTCACCATTATCCAAAAATTTAACAAAGAATTATTGATTTTTTGTAATTGCAGAAGTTAGTAATTCTAAAAACGATATGGAAAGCAAACTCATTCCTTTCCTATGTTGAAGATTATGAAACATAAGACAGGAGTTACCCTGTTAATGTATGAGGGTAAATCAGACATGGAATGAGCTGTGCAAGTGTGCCTGCAGCCATGTGTGCCACATAATCCATGGATGGTTCCCACCTACATTTCCCTCTACTAATTTCAACTTTAAATTCTTCTTTCTTCTTGGTAAATTACTCATCATTCCTCTCGGTAATTTATTCCAATGCCTGATCCCCTTAACTATGAAAGAAAATCTTCCAATACCCTTGTGCCTGAGATAAAGAGCCATGGTAATTTTTTTCCCTTCAATGTATATTTCCTAATTCTTCCACCAATCTCTCTCCATGGCTCATCACCAATATACAGGCCGGAATCCTTCAAAAGGTTGTGGCCAAACTCCTTCCCATTCCTTGTCTCCAGTCCTTTTCCACCTCTAATGACCTCGATGTTAATGAGGTGTAAAGCCATAAGCCAAAAAAATAAAATAAAACACCTTGTACACTCAATACCCAAAATGTGAGTCCCGTGTTACACTACCATATTCAAGCAATGGTCTGAATAACTTTTTGTAACGCAATTCCCTTACTTCTCTAGTATATTCCCTCATCACACTCTTCAACAAGTGTTTGGGAAGCAAAATTACAACCGATGGCTGAAGCAGGAATGATGTTAATAGCAGAATAGCACTAGCAAAAAGAGAAACCTTTTAGTTTCAAATATTAATCTAGGAACTAGAAAGAACTTTTTAAAACTCTTTGTGTGGAGCACAGCACTTTATTGTAGCGAAACATGGACTTTAGGAATACCAGAAATAAAGAAAATTGAAGCATTTGAAATGTGGTGCTACAGAAGAATGTTGAAAATCAAGTGGACAGACAAAGTAAGAAATGAACGAGTTTTGGAAATGATGGGTGAGAAAAGAAGTTTGTGGAAGAAGCTTACAGGAAGAAGAGACAGGCTTGTAGGTCATATTTTGAGACATGCTGGATTGGTTAATTTGTTAGTGGAGGGAACAGTCGAAGGTAAGAACTATAGAGGAAGACAGAGATTAGAATATATGAAGCAGATAATTGAGGACGTGGGCTGTAAGGGGGATGTAGAAATGAAGAGGATAGCACAGGATAGAAAGGGATGGAGGATTGCATCAAACTAATCGAAAGACTGACGACAGCAAAAAAAAAACAAAAAAAAGACCTTTGAATGACATTTGACTCTTTGAAGTCAATAAATAGGCAGTAAACTTTCTTATTAATCTTCCAACATTTCTCAGTTAATCTCCATATTTGATTGATGCTAGATTTGTTCCTCCTGAAGCCTGCCTGTTGGTATCTCAGTCTTCTCCATTTATGGGCTTAATCTCTGAGTAAAATCAGATGCATCACACGAAAGTGGGACATGTTTCTGGTTTGCACATTTCATGAGATCTCCCTCCTTAAAAATTGGGAAAATCACAATTTCCTTTTGTTATTTTGAAGCTGCCTTTATGAAAGATAAATTTCATTTAGATTCATTTTTAACATGCTTGGAAAAATTTTGTTTGGAAGATATTTCAGTTGTATGGGCGTTGTCAATCTATGCGGTCAGAGGAAACCAAACATAAAATTTGAAATATCTAGTTAACGCAAAAAGCTACATCAAAGTGTTTATCGCCAACTGTAGTCAGCATGTTCTGAGCACAAAATCGGTTAATTAGATAAGGTATAAGTGTGACTTTTAATAAGGGTTGTAACGGGAAGTCATTTTGTGGATGCGGATCTGATGTTCAGTGCTTGATATCCATGCATGCAGATGTTTGCTGAAGCTGAAGTGGAAACATAAATTTATAATTATTTAGATTTTAATATTCTATCAAAAATAAATTTAAAATCAGAATAACTATATATTTTATGCCACATTTTATCTTTTTTGATAAGTAAAGTCTGTTTACATATAATACTGTCATACTAATTTATTTTTGCCTCATCTTTCAACAACAAAAAAGTGGGATGATTTCACAAGTAAATTATTTACATAACTATGCACGTGTCTAAAAAACAAACTATCATATGAACTTTGGGTAAACAATAGAAAACCCAAATTTGGTTGCCCAGATGGGGACTCGAACCCAAATGTGAGGCTAGAGCATTAACGCTTACCCACCATGCTCAGTTCATGCTCACCACCCACTTATCCACCGCTCTAGTGGCGCATTCACAGTACAGCTTGTAGGACCTACTATGATCTGATTTTTGATAAAGAACTCTTGATGGGTCATGAAAGGGGTTACAGGATTGCGTGTAGGACATGTTGGATGTTGTTGGGCTCTTAGGCAACCAAGAAAGGGTCCTTGCTGTCCAACTAGTTATAAATATTGGAGGAAACATCCTATGAGAGTGTGATAAGGACACATGGCATGTCACAAGAAAGTACGAGTGAAAAGAATTACTTGGAAAATTTTGTTGGACCCCTTCTATTAGCGTGAATGGATGAGCGCATCCTATGGTAGTTCTACATGGGTGTCCTATAAGTTGGATTGTGAATAGGCCGCTTTACTTTACATGCAAGTTCAAACTTGTAAATTCGTCTCTTAGGTAATAACATTGTTTAGTTTATTGTAGCTTTTATTGCAAGATTGTCAGGGAAAAAAACCACCACTAAGTTGTTAGCTAAGCAACTATGGGCAGAATCTCGTGTAAAGAGAAAAGAATAATATATACTGCAATGTAAACAAAACATATGCTATATATCTGCATTATAAATTGTGGATGCGAAAGAGGATGTAGGATTTCACGCGAAAGTTGCACTCTTGTGGATGCGGATTTCCATTACGTCCCTACGTTTAGTTGACAGAAAAAAATCAATATCTAGGATAAATAAGAAAAAACTAATTTCAAGAAATAGGTAAAATCATGAGGATTAAAATTGAGTATTGGTTTCATTAAAAAGTTTGAAATTTTAATAAGAGAAAGGTGATTGTTGAGACATTACTAGTTGAGTGCCAAAGGTAATGATGCGATAGAATTGGTGTTTAATTTAATAGAAGCCTTTTTGAGGGATAAACTGAGTCAAAATAGGTAGAATAAGTTTAATTGCAGGTCAAAGTACTAAGCAGTTATTTACATATTAATTTTTAAAGTTATAAACTGACGTCACAAGGTCAAATGATTTGGTAAATAGAGGTCAGCTATCTTACGTTTTGTCAGTCTTCTCAAGTATTTTCTTGGAGCCAGTCTGTGTGCAATGGGTGGCCCAATGCCACCTTGTGTTCGGTGCTAGTAGTATTCTTCAGTAAGCCATAATAACCTTTTCATCCTAGTAAGGGGGCGGGGGTAGAAGTTTGTCTTCACTCATATGTGCTTAACCTGTAATCTTGAAATGGAACTGTCAGTCCGATTGCTTTATCCAAAATATTGAATCCTGGTACCAAACTTTTTTTTTTTTTTAAAGGATATAATTTTTTATTGAACTCTAAATTCTGGACAGTGTACATCATTTATCAATACTTTTCATGATTGGGGTACAAATCAATCTTGTGGCAACCCCGGAATCAAATAGTAAAGGTACCAGAGGCACCAGTCATTATTAAGTTAAGTTCAAGCAGTGTTGAGGATATCCCCCAGCCACAGCACAACTTAGACAGCTACTGCTTTTCCCTCTTGCAATATCTCCACATTTATGCTGTCTGTTCTAGGGCCCTTTCTTCTCTTCATTGACCTTACTGCATTCTTCATCTCTTTCATTGTTGGCTGTTCCACCCATTGCTGCACATTTTGATATTTCATCTGAACATTTTGGCTCAATGCATGTATATTGCTATTTAGAAGCTCTCAAAAAATATCATCTCCATTTGTCTAATGCTTTTCCATCATCTGATGAAGTTTCCACAGTTGTCTTAGGTCTATCCTTGCTGTATACCATTTTCTGCAATATGTTGTATGGTAAAATTCTCTAATATTATTTTTTGTTATGTCCTTTTCTACCTGTTCTATTTTGGATTCAGTTTTCTTTCAATTTTGTCTTCTAATTATCCTTTTTGTTTCTCTACTGACGATTTCATATTCCTTAATTGCTTCTCTGTTGCAACAAAATCTTCTCGGGTGTCTAGTCGGATGGTGGTGTAAAAACACGACGTTTGGACAACTGTCTCTGCTGGCATCGAACCTCCTTTATATCTTCAACTGGAAAGCCCACTCGCTCTGATTGGTCGAGAGCGTTGGCTTTATACGCGGCACACTACGGCCACTGACTGGGGCCACTTGCTCCTTCCTGCCCGGATGTGCTGGCGGTCCGAGATGCTGGTGTGTCTGCTTCTGATTGGCTGTGACTGCTGGCTTAATCCGCGGTCCGCTGCGGCACCCGACTGGCGTCTGCGATAGCCGAGCATGCCTTCGACGAAGAACACAGGATAGAGTTCGATAAAACAGCAGTACTGGCTGGGCCCTCTTTCTTCTGGGACTTGGTCATAAGTGAGGCGTTGGAGATCCAGCTAAATAACAACAACATAAATAGGGACGGCGGGCTCTTTCTGAGCGAAGCCTGGAAACCTATAATTAGTGATCTCCGACGAGAGCGTACCAGATCTTCACAAGCAAATGACACCATGCATTGATACGCTGGGAAAGTCTCCACTCATGCTTCTCTGTTGTTTCTGTCTGTTAACCATTTTCCTTTCCTTTACCTCATTACTTTCATTATTGTTTTTCTTCTTTTTGTTTCTGTCAGGCTCTGGCAATTAGTCCATCTTTAATTGCTTTTGATGCTTCCTAGGCTTCTGTTTCTTATTTTGCTGCTAGTTCTGCAAATCTGTTCTGTTAGTATCACCACAAACTCCTTTTCTTTGTCCATCTGTTCCAATTTTTTGCTGTCCATATCCAGTTTTTCTCTCCACTTCTTTTTTGAACTGACTATACTTATTGCAATTAACAATAATAATAATATTTTTTTAGTGGGTTATTATTTTCTCCTTATAAAATTTTATTATGTTGTTAACACCCTTTTCTCCTGGTATTGTTATTATAATTAATTTTAATTGTGATGGAGGTAATTCACCGAGGCATCTAATTACCCACTTTTTAAAATATTTTCTTTTATTATTGGGATGCTAAATTCATCCCCCATTTACTTTTCCGATTTACAGATTTTAAATTTCCTAAGTGTTTTTAGTAAATAATTCTTCATTTCACTTGGTAATTTGTTCCAATCCTTGACACCCTTACCAACAAAAGAAAATTTCCCCACTGCCTAATGCATGTAATCGAATGCCAGCTTGTGGTCAGGGTAGTCTTTCCGCTTCCATGCACTATTCCTGATTCCTTGACCAAGGCCCATCACTAACATCTGCTCTGCACATTCCCAGTACTCTCTTCACCCTCTTCCTTTCCTCCAATGACTTCCAATCCAGTTCCCTTATCATATAAGTTACTGACTGGGTCCTGCGATAATTTCCACAAATAAACCTAGCTGCACTTCTTTGCCCACCCTCCAACTCCTGTATTTGATAACCAAAATGTGGGTCCCAAACTACACCACTATATTCAACCAATGGTCTGACCAAAGTTTTGTAACCCAATTCCCTATCTTCTCTGGTACATCCTTTCATCACCCTCTCCAGTAAATGAAGGATTTGGTAACCTTTTCCTACCATCTGCCCAATGTGCTCTGACCAGTTGAGTTTTCTATCAAACGTTATGCCAAGATTTTTACACTTGAAGCCTTCAACAAGCAATTAATTAATCATAATTAACCTTTAGTTTTTTTTTTTTATCTGTGTACCTAATAAGCTGACTCTTCTTGGTATTTATCTTCATTCTATGCTGACCTACCCATTTAGATATTCTATCCAGGTCACCCTTCAGCTGTTCACAGTCTTCACCTGCATTGATTCTATTGTATACCTTTATATCATCTGCAAAAAAACAACAACTAAATTCTGAATGTAACCCAGCAACACAATCATTCATTGGAATAATGAACAGCAACTGTCGCAATACAGTACTCAGTAGCACTCTCATATTTACTGCCACCTCTTTCGTTAATGTATTTTCCACACTCTCTAACACTTTGCTCTCTGGCTTTTAAGAATTCTTCTACCTAGCTCAGTTTTAAAGCATCAGTTTTAAGGCACCAGCTTGTTATAACCACCATCTGGCTTGGAATTTTTATGGAAATGTAATCTGACCATCACCTCTGGTTGATACATGTAAATTACACTATGTACACACAGTAGTTCGTGTTTCACATTAAACTGTAGGTCGAGCCACAGCAGAGGCAGAATGTGTGGCAACTTGAAATGCTGTTACCAAGTACTGAGATCACCCAAGTTTCCTTTATACTTATCCATGGCATCATGTATAAGTTTAAGATAAAATTTATAGCCAAGTAGAAAAATCACATAAGTGCAGTTGTTAACTTAATTCTACTATAATCGTGTGTCTTGCAATGCTATAAATTATATGAAACGTGGTTAACTGTTTATTTTCTAGGTTTCGGTCATTTTTAACAACTGCTGTCACTCTATTCCTTTTTGTCTGTTTCTACTCATAAGAGTGCATGCTCTCCCTGAATTCTGTTTCCCCCTTATCCTAGACATTTTGTCTCAATCGTGCTGAAAATTTTCTACCGTTCTGTCCCTGATTACATCTACCACTTCTTTTCAAGATATTTACTATTTGAATTCTTTATCCACAATATTTCCTAAGTTTTTCAGTTTTATCTATCCATTTGCTGAGGCTTCATCTATGGTTGAAAGTAATGGAATAGTTGTATTTTACTGGTTTGTTGGGAAGCGGATAGTTAGAGAGAAAAAAAGGCTAGGAAGTGAAATGATGTTTTAGATGTGTTGGGGCAGACGGAAGAGTTGTAAGGTGTAGGTAAATGACGGAAAGGAAAAATATATGAAAGATATGAGATGGTGTTAATGAATGATTGAAAACAGAGATAACCTACAAAAAGATATAAAAAAAAAAAAAAACCTTTGGATGTATAGAGTAGATGGATAGTAATATTCAGGAGTCACACACTGAACTTGGAATAGAAGTGGATATGTTTGTAAATTCAACAATGTGCTGTGTCTTTCAACAAACATTATACACATATTTTTTTAAAAAAATTTAAAGGGCAAATTTTATAGTAAAATGGAAGGACATACAAATGTTGAAAGGTTTATGAAAATTGTTCTGATCTGATGAAAGAATTTTTGTATATTTTTGTCTTCCATACCCCATCATGGTATGCATAACTTTATAATAATGGTAGGTTAAAGAAAAAATTTACCCCACTCTAGTATACAGTTTTAATATGTTTCAGGGTTTCTGTGAATGCATTTTGACAAATTTTATATTTAAAAATCTTCATTAAACAAATTTTATTTTATTTTGAATATTAAAAAACATATTTTATTTCTTACAAACAGCAAACAGGAATAAGAGAAGTTTTCTTGTGTTTTTTTCATCACTCCTTGCTTTTTAACTATTTAGAAATGTTCTGAATTCTTACATATATCACAACAGCACAGACTTTTTAGTCTTAGTAGATTCTTTATTAGATTTTTTTTTGCAATTTGTCCTAATGACCTAGTAACTTATTTTTTGGATAATGGTGACAACGAAACAGCAGCGAAGCATTGAAAATAAGAATAATAACCTGTCACTTACCGCAAATGATGTCAGGAGGGCCAGATGAATAATAATAATAAAAAAATCTTTATTCATGGAAGAGGTGAGATATAGCAGGGGTTAGTGCCATATATCTCCCCTCTTGCATGATTAAGGTTAGAAACAGAAATATTTTTTTTTGTGTGTGTTTGTCTATCACTTCTGTCTAGTGACTTATAATTTTAAAAATTACCATAATTAAAAACTGAAATATTAATCAATTATTACATTCCAAAGTACAAGATTTTAAATATGTCTTATAACCTCAGTAAATTTGTCATGTCAGAATCTTTTCACGAGCACTTTTTTTGCTTAATATTGGGACAGAACATAATACTTTGGATTACTTTAGTGCTGCTGGCTAAGCAGATTTGGAACAATCATTTTTACTGACATTAATGATATCTTTTCAGAGTCATTGATTGGCTTGTGCGCAGCAGGCTTGTTATGGGGAGCGACCAACCCACTTATTAAAAAAGGAAGTGTAGGAGTGGAAAATATAAGTGATAAAAATATTGTACTACAATTTTTCAAGGAGATTTTCTTTCTGCTATGTAACTGGAAGGTTAGTTCATAACTGAGGTGTTACAGATATGTTGTACTAAAACAGAAAAGGGCTGGGAAAGGAAATCCATCTGTCAGGTTGAAGGTAGGAAGGATGTGTAGACACAAAAATAAGACAAATGCTCTTCATAATACTTCAGGTGTACCCTTAATTCTTGAGAGTAGTGATGAAAAAACACATTGTAAGTTGACTTGTCATTTATGTCCATGATTAAGGGTTCTTACAAAATATTATGTTAGTATTTTATTTTTGTGTCACAGCAGGTGGTATTTTCAAGTTTATAAAAGTGATGAATTTTCTTTACCTGTCCTTTTTTTTTATACTGCCGTAAAGCACTTTCATTTTTGGCATCATATATATTATATTTTTAGGTGAATAAAGGAATTACCCACACCAGTTAAAGTTTTAAAGGTGAAACAGATGTCAGTTGCCATATTCTTTAATGCTTAATAATATTTTTTTTAATAATATATATTTTTTAATAATATATATATATATTTTTTTGTGAGTTTTATAAAGTTAAAAATTATTTTTCTTCCACTGTGAAAATGTTTCAAGTCAATAATGATAAAATCAGAAAAATTTATGGCACGCTGAATGAACTGTTCACTCTTTCCTTATTTTCCTAACATACATATGATAATGTGCTTAATTTCTTTTGTGTATAGCTCAGAAATCATGTTCCAACTTAATTTGGTATAGAAAAATGCTAACCGATTTTCTTAGTCACCACATATTTTTGACATTTAGGTTTGTTATAGTTTTAGAAGTACAGTTGTTCTTTCTCTCATATACATTTTAACAAGGAATGTAAGATTAAAAGAGCAATTATTACAAAACTGATTTTCTTACCGATGTTTCTAAATTATGAAATGAGATGGATCAGTTAAAGTTGTAGAGAACTCATGAAACAAATAAACAAGAAATTAAGCTAAAAATTAAAGACCAAGCATGGTGGATAAGCAGTAACACCCTGACCTTACTTTCAGGAGGGTGTGGGTTCAAATCCCCATCTGGCCATCTAGATTATGGTTTTCCGTGGTTTTTAAAAATCACTTGGTGAATGCCGGAATGGTTCCTTCAGAATGCTGTTGCTGAAAACCTTCCCACTTCTGTCCTCCCTGAGCCTTCCTTGCATCTAATGACCTCAACAGTGATGTGTTCAAGATGAATATTAAAGTTCAGTTTTAAGTTTCATAGTTATTTTGAGAAATACATGGATGGGGAAGAATTTAACAAACATATGAAAAAAATTGAAAATTAAGCTGATTTTGTGAGGCCATTTGGGACTTATTTATGATTTGCAGGCATACTATCATTAAATTTTCCTTGTAAGTAGCAATGATACTGGCTAGGTCAAAAAAGTTTAAATTGGCTGATATATATATAATATTGTCACAGTTGTGTTTCAGATTTGTGGTGCTGACATCATTTCAGATATGTAATTTAAACTGCAGCTATAGATCTGCTGAACTACAAAGACTTGAAATATGCCCTAGTAGTATCATTTCTTGGTTGAAAAAAATAGATTGATAATTCCAATCACAAAATTAGGTAAATTGTTGAAGAACTTGATATCCAAGTACACCAAGAATATTTTAAGAAAAAAAGTTATTAGTACATCATCAATTATTTTTAAGTTCTTGGTTTCCAGTTGAAATGTACTAAAAAGGTCAAGTTGATAATGCAACTCTGTCTCTCTGCAAAATATTTGATAGAATGAGTCATAGAAAAGCAGTGAGTAAGGTTAGAAACATAAGGTCGAAAGGAATCTTCTGGGTGGAGAAATTCTTAAGAAGTAGGAATCAACAATTTATGGCAGAAACTCAGAATATTGAAGCGATTGCAGTTAAATATTCTTAATTCTTCTTCCAAGCCTGGGAACAACATCTTCCAGAATTCTGTGACTATAATTAGGTCTCCCTGCAATTTCCATATTCAACCTTAGAAATAACTGGTCCAGAAGTCTTCACAGGTGCACCGCTGGATTGTGTTTTCAAAACACAATTTGGCGGTACACCCGTGAAGATTTCATTGCAAGAATACGCCGTGAAAGTCTCCATTCTTACAACAGGTCTAAGGTCTGTATCTCACCACGTTCAAATATGGCTGTGTAATTATTTTATTGGATTTTTCTGCTCTCATACACACTCAAAAGAAAATTGTTTGTATGTGACAAAATAAATTTTTGATATTAATTGTATGCAATTAAATTGCTCTTTACTCAATAGTATTGTGTTAGAAGTCATCACTAAGTTCCCCTTTTGTTGTGTGTGGAAGTCTTCTTTGTGCCAGGCATACACTTTGAGAAAAGTATAAAATCTAATCACACAGCAGGAGAACAGGGTGATAACATTGCATATAAAGTTTAAATTGTGGCTAATAGATGCATTTTGATGTTATTAGTTTTATTATTTGATGCAGAAAAACATGTAGAACACAAGTTGTTATAACTGACTTCACAGGAAATGTTTGCTCAGTATGTCAGCCACTGTGGTTCTCTTAGTGATGATTGCATTTAGTATAGTCTGATTGAGTAGGATGGAGGAACAGCTTCAAATTGTCCTATTAGTATGATACCTATTTTAAAAGTGAGAATGGTCATAAGTGGTAATAGAAACAAAATTTTCTGTGATGTGATGCTATCAGTGAACGGACAGTAAAGTTGAACATAGCTTATGATCTATTACTTACATGCTTCAGAGATCTCACTCAGCACTGTTTACCAGCATCTGTGGGGCCTTTTGAGTTTCTATGTGTTTAGTATAAATTGTGAATTTCTTTATTTGGCTGTGTTTTTGAAAACTTAAACTCTGTGGGTGTTTATTTTTGGTACAAAGAGTACTGAAAAGGTGGAATTCTGTCAGTAATATATATATTTTTTGCTGTATTTATTCCTCATTTCCTTTGCAGTACATGGTGCCATTCCTGCTAAACCAGTGTGGTTCTGTAATTTATTTCTTGGCCCTACAGAAATCAGGTAAATTATTAGTTCCATCATTATTGTTATATTAAATCTTACTCATTAAGCTCTATCAAGTTTGATCCAATGTTATAATGCCTTATTAATTTTCAGAGTAGAGATTTTTGTGTCTCAATAATGAACATAATTAAATCTTGTTATTTTTCTGAAAACATTATGTATCAAAATGTAATCTTTGCTGCCGTATGATGATGTTGAAAGACAAACTTTTGACAGCGTTCTCTGCTACCATCTATACATCCTGTGCAACTGGAACTGCATTGCCATTCTCGGGCATCAACACATCTATATAGAAATGCACTCCTCCACTCCACCGATATCTAGTGCATCCCATGGGACAGACACAACATTAATCCACAGCTTGTGTGAACGACAGAGTGAGGTGATGGAGCAGGAAGAAGCGTGACGCTATCTAGCTGTGTCAATGTTTAAGAACGGCATTGCATTTCTGGTTGTAGTAGTGTACGCGCAGGATCTGAAGATGATAGCAGAGAATGCGTTCATAGGCTTGTCTTTCAACATCATCATCCAGCAGCAAACCCACAAAGATTATATTTCAGTGACATGTCAGGGAATGTCTTCATTCACACAGCATTAAATATCTTTTTCTTTCAAATAGTTTGAATATATGATGTGTTACAACTTATGTCAAAGGTTAATTGTAAATCCATAATTAGACTTTCCATTTCACACCTTGAATAATGAAGCAATTACATGTGTATAGAGAAAATATATAGACAGAAAAACAGAATAATTTTTACTCAGAATTTTTGTGTTTGTGTATTGATTTTTGACAGAATGTTTTTGAAAATAATTGGTCTTTTGTCACATAATTTATGTACTTGATTAACTGTCAAGCTGCTGTTTCATTTCCTCTGATAACTTATTTCAGCCCCTGACACTTTCCCCTAAAATGAAAACTGTCCTGCCTGAAATCAAATTCCAATTTATGGCAATCTCTTACCTTCTATTTACTACTTATAATTCTCCTTCCAATAATAATAATATTTAATTAAACTGCAATGGAACACAAGCTCCAGTGGCAATTTCGCTACACACCCATCTTCCCCCTTTCCTGCACCCACCTGCATTTGTCCTATATACATTTTAACTTTAAATTCTTTCAACATTTTGGTAAATTATTAATCATTTCTCTTGATAACTTATTCCAGTCCCTGACACCCTTACCCCAAAAAAATTAAAAAAGAAATTAATCTTCCTACACCCTTGTGACTGAAATTGAGTACCAGCCTGTGGTCATAGTCATCTTTTCCCTTCCATGCATTACTTTTCATTCTTTCACCAATATCTTTCCATGCCTCATCACCAATATACAACTTGTACACTCCCATGACCCTCTTCACCCTCTTCCTGTCTTGCAATGAATCCCATTTCAGCACTTTTATTATATATGTTACTGATTACATTGTGCGATAATTTCCAGAAACAAATCTAGCAGCCCTTTTTGGCACCCTCTCCAACTACTGTAATTTATACTGAAAATGTGGGTCCCATACTACACTACCATATTCAAGCAATGATCTGACAAAAGTTTTGTAACCCAATTCCTTTTCTTCTGTCTTACATTCCCTCCAACAACTGCAGAATTTTGAAACCTTTTCCAACTACCTATCCAATGTGTCCTGCCCAGTTAAGCTTGTTATCACATGTAATGCCAAGATATTTACTTTTCAAGTCTTCAACAAGCAATTCTTTCCCCATCCTATAATCATAATCAACCTTTAGTTTTTTATTCGTGTGTCTAATTAGCTGACTCTGCTTTGCATTTATCTTCATCCCATGTTTACCAACCCAACTACATTTCCTATCCAGCTGTTTACAATCCTCTACCATTTCGATCCTTTTATATGGCATTATGTCATCTGCAAACAATCTAGTTTCTGATAGTAAACAGTCAACACAGTTATTCATTAGAATAATAAATAGCAATGGTCCCAATACGCTACCCTGTGGCACTCCCATTTTTACTTCCACCTCTTTTGATATCGCGTTTCCTACCTAACTTTCTGTTTTCTACCAATTCAAAATTATTCTACCCAGCCAATCACTTTCTCATCCACTCCATTAGTTTTTACCTTATTTACTACCATTTTGTGGCTTACTCTGTCAAACGCCTTTGAAAGATCTAGTGCTACACTATCAATTTGGCCTCCCTTGTCCATTTCATCTGAAATATCTTGCATATATCCCACCAACTGAGATTTGCATGAATATCCTTGCCTAATGCCATGTTGCCTACTTGAAAACCACTTGCGCTCCTCACACATATTTCTGATGTGGTTGCATTTGTCTCTCTCCATTAATTTACCTACCACTGATTGGTCTATAATTTTTGACTCTGTTTCTCACCCCACCTTTATGTACTGGCACTACTATCGCACTTTTACAGTCCTGTGGTAAGCAGCAAGTATCCAGACTCAATTTAAGTAATATTTCAAGATAAGGTACAATGTCCCATCCAGCTATCTTTGAGATATCTGTAGTAATATTATCTACACCAGCCCCTTTGTTTTATTCAGCTTTCATATTTCCTTCATGATTTCCTCAGGATGAATTTCAAATTTGTTGGTATCTTCATTTCTAATGGAGTTGTTAAGCTCATTCTCTGAATTAGACCCTCCCATTTCTGATTCATTGTCCCTAATGCTGTCACTAAACCAGTTACTTAAAATCTCTTCCTTTTTCAAATCCTCATTAACTTCTCTATCCTTATCTATAAGTGTCTCTACACCCTCCCTTCCCCTCAGTTGTCTAACATAGCCATAGAAATTTCTAGATGCATTATTCAGTGGTCCTCCTGCACTGACAATACTCTTCATAAACCCATATTTAGCCACTTTCTTTGCTATTATCCTTGTTTAGTTGTTTTTAATATTCCCTTCAACCCTACTGTCTCTTAACTCTTGTTATGTTCTCTTCTTACCAACCTCATCACTTCCCTATTATAATACACAGGTTCTCTACTTCTGTTTATTTTCTGCTTTGGAATAAATTTTTCTCCCCCATTTCTTATTATCTCCTTGAACTCTTCCCACCTTAACTCTACTGTGCCTTCCTTCCATTTGCAGAAACGTTCTCTGAAATATCTCTTCAGATTTGAAATCTGTGCCTTTTTATAATTGTACCTATTTCCCTCTTCAATTTTGGCTGCTGGTTCACTGAATCCTCTAATATCCATCAGAACTGCTTTATGATCACTTATTCCTTCAGTTACTTGACACTGCGCAAGGTTATCGTCAGGCTTTATTAGGAATATATTGAAAATATTTTCTCTGCTAGTGTTTTGCTCTATCACTTGTGTAAATCATCCTCCTCTTATTAAGGTATTTGAAAATCTCTTTTCCCTTGTGTTATTAATCTTATTTCCTACCCAATTTACACCTGGTAAATTTAAATCCCCACCAACAGTGACCATTCTATTCTCACCTCTGAAATCTGAGTATGATTTAATTTCTCCCCAAGAGCCTCATCTTCATCTGTCATTCTTCCACTGTAGTAAGCAGCCAACATCCTGGTTTTTTCTTTTTTATTAGCCCAGAAATCTACCCCAAGTAACTCATGGTGATGATCTATGAACACCAGTGAATTGTGGTAATTTTTGTTAACTAGTAGGAAAACTCCTTCACCAATTATTCCTCTATCTGTATAACCATTGGAT
Source organism: Vandiemenella viatica (assembly GCA_031002005.1). Classification (NCBI taxonomy): domain Eukaryota; kingdom Metazoa; phylum Arthropoda; class Insecta; order Orthoptera; family Morabidae; genus Vandiemenella; species Vandiemenella viatica. The sequence goes on along the minus strand of CM061919.1, from coordinate 203,517,549 downwards.
AAAACTCCTGTCTAGTACTTCTTCTTTTAACCAACTCTTTATCCAATTGCTACTTGTGGTTTGTGTATCTTTATTAAGTTTGCAAATTCAATTACTTTGTTCATTATACTTCTACAGTTTGCCAGTAACACCATTATTACTGGCTTTATATTTTCAGCATTTACCTCCTCCTTCCCAGTTCTACCCCAGTCAGTTATTGTTTCAGCAACTTCATTTATTTCTTTAACATCTGTGATTTTCCCCATCGTGGATCTACAGTCATAGCCAATTTATGACTTAACACTCTCTGCACTCGCTTCCTCCACCTCCTGTCTTTCAGTGACTCCCAATCCAACTGCTTGATACTGTCAGTTCTGATTATGTTCAGCATTAATTTCTGAAAATAAATGTCATTGGAAGAAAGCATTTCCTTGTGGAAATGAGAAAAAAGATTGCTGTAAAAGCTATTAAAACAGGAGGCCTTCAATAAATGCCAAGTCTGTCAGTTTGTAGTTTGTGCTATGACGTAGTGATATTCAAAATCATCACCATGAACAGACTCGGATAGTTTGCAGGTCATGCCTGGTGACTTGGTGAAAGGGACCTCTACACATAGCAACTATAGTGGGTGCTCATTCTACTCTTTCTGTCATTTGCTATTTTGGCAAAAACCTTTTTATATAGCCAGTAGGTGAAAGAAACATTTTGTAGAGTCAAAGGTGGGAGAAGAAAATTGTGGGCATGTATAAGGTATATCCTGGTTATGAAGCTTGTATAAATATTGGTGGTGGTTCTGAAAACAGCATGTGAAACGAAATAAACTGGTTACATTATTTTATAAATAACTCTTTCAAACTACTATACAGAACAATAATTTCTCTAATTTCATAGATAAACATGTTGCTACATTGAAAATAGGCTAAAATACATCATGTGGATTAATAATAAAAATTTTGTTGTAATATCAAAATTTTATGTACAGCCCAAAATGAATTAATTTGCAGTTCATGAACAAAGTAGACTCTGATTAATGTTAGTTAAGCATCACATTCCAGTTATTGTAATTCATCTATCTAGAGAGTATGAGCAATTTGTTTGAGATAAATATGCACTTGCTTAGATTTGTATCCTTTCCTATTTATTTTGTTGGTAATCCTTGTATTAATTTCAGATTTATCTGGAACCGGTGGGGTTGAAGATTGTCAGTCTAATTTATAGTCACTTACTCACTATGTGAGATTGAATTCAAGGTTTTTTATTAAATAGAAGAAAACTTAAAGAAGTATTTTATTATGTTTATTCTTCTTTAATGAGATAGTCTTTAAAACCAATGTGCTCAATACCAGTTGTTGTTACAAAGTTAAAGGATATCTGTAGACTCCACATCCAATATAACTGATTGCAGTAGAAATTTACTGAGATAACCAATCATGGGATTGCCAGCTTTCCTTAAGATTTACCAAATGAGGATTTTATCGGAAGTTTGTTGCTATTTTGTGAATTAATAGACCACATCTTATTATCAAATACTACATGCACGCAAGCACTCTCTTAAAAAAATGCTTCTATTTCAACAATGGTGCCATATTTATAACTTCAGAAGATCTTACGTCAGAGCCCTATGTGACTACTCAACTGGCCAATCACACACTCTCTCTCTCGGTAAATCTGTATCACAAACTTTGAAAAACTAAAATTCTAGCTATTCTTTAGATTACTTAGTTTTTCATTAGTTACATACCTAAATACTATTTTTCTGGACCTCCAGTACGTTTCTCAACCCTTCCAAAGATTTAAATCAGCCCTGAATGATGTAATACCATTTTCCGTTAAATACCAATATTTTCTACCAAGTAACAAGTTGTTATACATATGTTGACTGTTGCAAACGAATGATGACAGTGTTGACCTGGTTACTATGACAATGGCTGGCTGATGTGTTCCCTTTAAAGTGATGGAACACATGTTTGTTTCCCATTATGCTGCTAAGCAGCTATCCTTTGCATTGGGGACACAGTTTGTGTCAATCTCTCTCAGAGGGATGACAGACTGGCTTCCTGCAGTTCACAGCAGAGACCTGAGGCCCTTGTGAAGGTTAAAGGCCCCTGCGGTAGGAAAATGGTTGAATGAATGTTATTTCCCAGTGGTTAATATTATGCTTTGATAGCTCCTGACTTCATCGGATGGAAGCCTAGAAGGAACAAATAAGTTGTTAATCATTGGCCATTTCAGCTGTAAGATGATATAAATATGCATCATTGGGACTTGAGTTACCATAGACTTGGAGAGAAGTCTCATCGACTGAGTTGTAAAACACTGTTTGTAGTTCTGCTGAACGTTTCTAAATTGGCAAAAACAGGTATGATCATGTTTTAAATGGTGTTAAGATAGTCCACACTGTTTGAAATAATCCACATAATGGGGCTTCAGTCATGCACAGAAAGAAGTATATCAGCTCGCAGATTCTCAACATCGATGGAGAGTAGTACGTATGTTAGTGTGATGTGCATAATAAATATTCCTTTGGTAAAGTGCTTGCTATTTTAAAAGACTTACAGCTCAATGAGTATGAAAATTGCAACATTACATACATAAGGGCATGCTTAATGCATGAAAAATATATGAAATTTGTATGGAGATTACATTTACACACATGCATTAAAGTATGAACATAATCCAGTGAAAATTGTAATAACAACTTTGATAAAGCTGAAATATCATTTAAATTATGTTAGAACTGTTCTGATTGCAAAAGGGGAATAAAATGTGTACATACTTTGATATTTTGTTGTTAACTGTGGTCAGAAAACTGTTGTTGCCTTTGCTGGATATTTTTCATTAGTTAATCCCTTCAACTATCTAAATGCTAATTTTACAGGGAATAATACTCTTAACTTAATTTATTTAGCTGTTTATAAAGCTGTTTAGAAACTGAATTAATACAAACAGAAACAGCTGGAATTACTCATTCATTATTGAAAACCCTAATGCTAATTTGATACTATTATTTCATTATTAATTCTCCGAGTTATTACAAGTTGATTTATTTCCCGAGATTTGGAAGAAAACTTTTATAAGTATTCATATGTAAAAGATTGTTTAACCTTTAAATATAAATTCTGTATGATTGCCATACATAATTATTTACATAGACAGTAATAATAATCGTATATATTATATAAGTGTGGAGGCTTTCTCAGCGTTGTATATAGGTGAAATGTTCTCAGGAAACTAGCCGAGTGAGAACGTTTGTAAAACACGACGTTTCGGCGATCATATTCTCTGTTGCTATTGTCAAGTGATTGCTGCCTGTGGGTAATGGGGTTGCTTATATATCACCGGGAACTATTAAATACTGGCAGGATTGTTGGCACTGATTGTTGGCATTTACTGTTGGCCTTGACTGTTGGCAATGATTGTTGACAGGGCAATGGCTGCAGAGGATATGACCGCCGAAACGTTGTGCATTACAAACATTCTCACTCGCTAGTTTCCCAAGAACATTTCATGTATCATATATATTATTTCTAAGAGGTGCTTTTTTGTCACAAGCCATTATCTCCATTCATACCTAATCGAAATTGATAAATGAGGTATCATTTTAAAGCTTAAGGTATCCACTTTGGTCACGTAATATTTTAATAAACTAATTTTTCCAAATTTGGCCCTTAAAGGGCAAAAATGTCAATATTTCTAAAATGCCATTTTTTGTGTTACGAGCCATTTATTTCCATGGATACCTATGTAAAATCAATGAATGAAGTATCATTTTAAAGATTAAGATCTCCGCTTTGGTCACATTGTAAGGGACAAAGCTGATACTGGGGCTGAGTATCAGGCTTAGATACGTTAACTGAATGTCTACTTGAAATAAAATGTTCTCTGAATCTGTTTCTATACTTTTAAATTGACCATGTGCCTGCCTGGAATATTTAACTGTAAAGCTTATCGGCCACCACCAAGATTATTTGAACCAAAAGCTTACAAAAGGTTACTGTTCAAAGCTAAAATATTTGGAAAAATCCACTTGTTGAAATTTTTTGAAGTTTATTAAAAATCACATTTGAAAAAACAGCATTTAAAGTCAAATAGGCTATTGGACTAAACTTTTCCAAACAAATTGCAGATTATGAAGAGAGATAGAATTTCACCGACCGATCCCCATTGAAAATTTTACGAGTTCATAGTCTTTACTATTAACTTAACGCCAATATGGCGGTGCATCGACCAACCGGAACTTGTCCCACCTAACTGGTAATCACTTCAGCACACGCCCAACACATACTCGCGCAGGTCCAATATACGCCACGTTCCCAGCATAAAGACAGCACCCCTCTCCTAGGCCACTTCCTTTATACCCCTCCGCATGATTGATGTATACTGACGGTTTCCAAAAATAATATAAAAAGGTGTAATTATAGAATGTATTCTAAATTTAACCGTGTGTAGTCTGACCTTCAAGGATTATGAAAAGTGTTTAGTGAAAATTCTCAAATAATTATCTTGCTTGTAAGCATCTTAGGATTTTGGTAAATTCTAGCCTCCCACCTTTAGGCTTTAGAGGGAAAGTTTACTCTGTAGTAAAAGATAGTTTTCATTTCATGTACAGGTTATGGGAGTAAAGCTTTGTATAGCATAGAGATACTGTAACCAAACACACTAAATAAAACCCTTTAGGATAATAAAAGTATTCAGAATTAAATAAAAGCCCTAAAGTAAACCTTCTATATAAGAAAGAAAACGTCAGCTTGGGAGGAAATAGATTATATCCCACAAGTTCAATTTCGAATAATAGATTTTGATATAGGTTAACTTTACAGTTTCTAAATCAATTTGAATGCAGTAAAGACTTTCAGTAGTGGCTAAACGCCGAATATAAACTTTGAATGATAATAAATAAACTTTAAATCAACTGAAAATTAAATAATCATCAGTAATCCAACTTTGTAATTATGAACTTCTAACTGGGGAGCATTTTGTCATTTTTAAACCAATTTACGAGCAGTAAAGTAACTCAATACTTGATAAACCAACTATACTAATTTCTGTAATGATATTAACACCTTTTACTAACCTTAAATATGATAATCCAAAATAATCCAGTTGAGTACACAAGCAATTTCTAATATTTGGCATTTCACTGTTTTCACACACTTTCGAACAAAATAAAGTAATTGTAAGGAAGTAATCATGCAATTAAAATATAAATTCACTAAAATTTCGTAGTTTCTGAACGTTTAAATAACTTAAATCAATTTTTATACTTCGTCAGATACTCTGCACTTTTAATAATTTTTTATCTCAAAATCCTAGAGAACATTCGAAATAAAAAGTAGATTTCCGGGAAGACCTAAAAATCTAATATCACATATAATAATTTCAAGTAATTCCAAGTAATGAACCGATCTTATAGAGATCTTAAAATTTATTTTTTCATCATGACCATGAGGTCAACTTAGAAATTAATTTCAACCGATCTAAATTAGACACAGAGATGAGATAACTTTCAGAATACGTAGTTTAATTCAGTGAATCTCGTGGTAATTTTAGATTTGCGATAAAAGTAATAGAAATAAAGTTATAAAATTAAAACTGAAATCACACTTTGGTTACGTCGTAGTTAAACTTTCCCTGCACCAATTTTAATAAAAATTACACCAATAAACTCAGGAATTTAGTAGAAAACGGTGATTAATAATATTTGCATAAATTGTGGCTTTAAGAAAATGACGAAATGTAGAAGTTTCGAGAACAAAAGTAATTCCTCCAGAGTAGAGAAATAGTTCACTCCTACACTTACAACTTTTAAACCAGCTGCTTAAAATTATTCACTAAATATCCATTATTTCACAATTAAATATGTCGGAACACTGTCACACCTAAAGTTTTGGATAACTGTTTAGTTACTGAGATATTTCAGATCTAAATCGTCTATGTGTTAGCAGAAAGTTGTGTTTTGGCTCTGACGTTAGCGAAGGTATAAATCACAGGACGCGGTGGTGACGGCGTCTTTTCCGGGTTTGAAGTCGTGCTAATAAGATGTTATAAGCGTGTGCGCTGGTAGGTTGGCAACTCCGACTTAGGTTGGTAGCTCAGGTCTTCGGTTGGCACTACCGGGTTCGGCCATGATGGAACATTGTGGGGGCGTGGCATTTGTTTACTTAACATGAACTTTAATTTTCATCGGGGTGTTGGTCGGTTTCTACTTCTCTCCATAATCTGTGATTTTTTGGAACGATTGTTCGATTGCCTAAGCAACTTAAGAATGCTGTTTGAACTTTGAATTTCATTCTAAATAAACTCTGAGAATTTTGGAAAAGTGAACTGTTTTATTTCTGTAGCTGCTGTAATACCTTTTCAATATTTGGGGTCTTCAAATATTGTGGCGACCTGTAGCGTTCTAGTTGTATCCTGGCAACATGGTCAAATTAAATTAAAGTATTCAACAAGTTTTCATCGGACTGGGAGGTGTGATCAAGAGAGTAAGTTAAGGCACATAGGCGATACTCTACCCCGGGTGTCAGCCTTTGTCCTTACAGCTTGTAAATGAATTTAGTTTCAGTGCGCATTGGTAAAAAGTTTCCGAAAGTTAATTAGTGATTCTCCGATTTATTTCTTAATTATGAAACTTTTTAGGTGACACTGCAAAATTACAAATTATCATGATAAAATTGGTGTCATTGTGTTTTACATTAATTCCTGATTAAAATGGTGTAAATATTATTATTATGGTGGTGTAATGGCAAAGTTATGAGTTGACAAAATTCAGGTTTGAAATCTACTTAGCAGATACTTGGTTTTTAGTTACAATTATTCAAGTGTTGTTTATATCGAAAAAGAGAAGTTATCTGAATTTTCTTTAAATTTAGTTACGTGTTTTCATCATTGTTTGTTTACTGAAGTGGCTTGGTTTTATTTTGCAAATAAATTTCAAAAACTACTGCGTGTGGTTTATGACAAAATAATTTTAAAAATTGGTTTAATATCTGTTCTACTGCATGGAATATTCTGAAATTTTAATATGTTATACTAGATTTTTCGTTCTTTTATGAGATCTACTTTTTAGTTCGAGAAATTATTGAAAAACATAATGATTAAAACTGTTGAAAGTGTATCTATTGAAGTGTTTAAAAAATTTATTTTATTTATTTACACAGTCTGAAACTACAGAATTTTAGTGAATTCAGCTTTCTTTTAAATTATTATTATTATGAAATTGCTTTACTGCATCTATAAGTGTCGAGAATTAGTGAAAATTTCAAGTAATTAGTGAATTCAGCTTTCTTTTAAATTATTATTATTATGAAATTGCTTTACTGCATCTAAAAGTGTCGAGAATTAGTGAAAATTTCAAGTAACCAAAATCTATTGTTTACAAGTTGGATAATAATGGATTACCCTATTCCAGGTTAGTTTAAAAGTTCTTTACTTATAAAAAATGTTTATTTAGCACTTATATTAAATATTGAGTGACTTTATTGCTCTTAAATTGGCTTATACATTGAGTTGGTTTGCAGTATCAGCTTCTGCTTGAAACGTTTTCTCATATCCTATGATTGCAAACTGACAAATTTAATATTATCTGGGAAGCTTACTCCCTCCCTTGTGCTCTGTAACTGTGAAAACCAGAATTTATTCAAATTCTAAGGTGCTTACAACATCATAAATTAGGAAAGGAATTTTTTGTATTTCGAAACTTGAATGGCAATCCATGGAAGAGAGACTTAGGTCATCAAGACTTTGGTGGTTTGGGCATGTGAAGAGAATGACTAGTACAAGACTACCAAAAATTTATTTGGAAAACAGGATAGTGGGCAAAAGACCAGTGCGAAGACCAAGAAGAAGATGGACAGACCATCTGAAGGAGTACATAGAGAGAAGAGGCTGGAATTGGGAATATATCACGGACAGAGAAACTTTTCTGGGTAGGAGACAGAGGAAAATGATCATCTATAACAAACAAGGCTCCCGAACGATAATGATGAATGGCAAAAGTATTAATATTTCTATAACGCGTTTTTGTGTCACGACCGATTTATCTCCCTTGATATGTAACCAATATAGATAAATGAGCTATCATTTTAAAGATAAAGGTATCTACTTTGGTCACATCATATTTTTAAGAAAGGAATTGTTTGGAATTTGACCCTTGAAGGGCAAAAGTATCATTATTTCCATAACGTATTTGTTTTGTCATTTATCTTCCTTGATACCTAACCAAAATCGAACAACGGGGTATCATTTAAAAGATTAAGGACTACACTCGGGCAACATCATAAATTAAGAATGAAATTTTTTCGAAATTTGACCCTTGATGGACAAAAGTAATAACTGTGGAAGTCACACTTATAAGACAGTTAAGAGCCAAGTCGCTAGATAGCAATAGCACATATCACAAAGATATTACTAAGCTGCTTCACAGGCGTCAACTTTTGTTATGTACCTATTACACTAAACAAATGAGGCAGTCCTTCTTTCGTTCCATTAAAAACCACCAACCTTACTATTCGGATAAAGGAAACAAAGAAAATGCCGCAAGGCACTGAAAATAAGATAGGATAGGGAAAATAAACAGTTACCCGTCACTTACCACAGATGAAGGCAGGAGGGCGAGACACGTAAAAACACAAAAACGAATTGCACAATATTTCGACTTTAGTCTTAGTCATGTGGAGCGAGACATATGGCAGGGGGAAAGATGTGGTGACATCCCAACCCGCCACATTCATATGATATTCAATAATTTATTATAATATTTCCGCTGAATATACAGATTAAAATTGTTTGTACTAAAATAACTAATAATATTGATATTGGAGTTTTTGATCTTAAAAATATTATGTTTATTATTATTGATACTATAAATAATATTATAATAATTTCAGAGATTAGTTTATATAAAATATTGGTTTTGGGGACCAGCGAAGGAATTATCTATCTCTGATGTTTTAAAAGTTTTCCTTTTTTCTGGTTTACAAGACCAGTGTTTTGAATATAAACTATTAAAACTTATGGTTTCATTGTCTTTAATTTGTTCTTTATTTATATATTTTTGTGGTATTTATATTTATTCATCTAAGCGTAAACATTTATTATTAGTTTTATTGAGATTACAATATATTGTTATTTCATTATATATAATTATGTCTATTTATTTAATTATATATGGTGCAGAATTTTTTTTGTCATTTTTTTGGTATTTTCTGTGTGTGAGGGTGCTTTAGGATTATCTATTTTAGTTTCTATAATTCGGTCGTATGGTAATGATTTTTTTAATTCTTTTAGATTTTCTTTATGTTAATATATATTTTGTTTTTGTTGTTTATGATACCCTTATGTTTATTAAAAAGTTCATGGTGGTTGGTTCATTCTTTAATATTTTTATTAAGTTTTATTTATTTATTTAATTATCATGATTATATTAATTTTAATTCTATTAGTTACGGATTATTTTATGATCCAATTTCTTTTATAATGATTTTATTGAGTTTATGGATTTGTACTTTAATATTGACTTCTAGAACTAGTATTTATTTAACTAGATTTTATTATAATAATTTTATGTTTATTGTTTTGTTTTTGATATTAATATTATATATAGCTTTTTCTAGATTATCACTTTTTTCTTTTTATTTATATTTTGAATCTAGACTTATTCCTACCTTTTTATTGATTTTAGGTTGGGGCTATCAACCTGAGCGATTGCAGGCGGGAATTTATTTGATTTTTTATACTTTGGTTGCTAGATTACCTTTATTATTGGTTTTATTATCTATTTATTTTAGTTTAGGGAGTTTATTGTTACCTATATTGTTTAATTTAATTAATTTTAATTTGTATTTTTTCTGTGTTGGCATTTTTGGTAAAGATACCTATATATATAATTCATTTATGATTACCTATTCATGTGGCGGGTTTGGATGTCACCACATCTTTCCCCCTGCCATATGTCTCGCTCCACATGACTAAGACTAAAGTCGAAATATTGTGCAATTCGTTTTTGTGTTTTTACGTGTCTCGCCCTCCTGCCTTCATCTGTGGTAAGTGACGGGTAACTGTTTATTTTCCCTATTCTATATTATTTTCAACCTTACTATTAATTGTATTCGCGATATTTTAGCATGAGTCATCTAGCAATGATAATAGTAAAAGTAACATAGATGTAATACTTTATGTAGATCTTTATTTTTGATATATTGAGTGGTTTTATTTTGTGGTCAGAAAAATGATGGAGATAGAGGTCTGTTTAAAGTAATTTGAGCGTTCTCATCAGTGAACCCAGGTTAGGTTATCTGTGTATTGTTCAAAGTATGTGTACAAATATTGAGGAGATGTATTTTGTTGCAGATTTGTCCTTGGCTGTTCCTGTTGCCAATTCTCTGACATTTGTATTTACCGCCTTGATGGGATATGCCTTAGGTGAAAGTTTTCCCCAGAGAAGTAAGTCACTTAAGTTCTTTGAAGCCATAAAATTCAGCAACAACCTTATATTTTATCTCAAACCATATCGTTTGAAGAAAATTTTAATAAATATTTTTATGAACATCATAACTCGGCATTAACAATAATATTTTTATAAAATTTCAAATTTGTCTCACTCTCAGTATTTTATTTTGTCCATATGTTGGTTAAGCATGTTTGTTACAATTGTTTCTGTCATAATTATGTTATTACTCATAACCAACAGCACGAAGTCTCATAGAAATTGCTTGATCTGATTGGTAATTTATTGCACTAGAACCAACCTAAATCTGAACATGGAAGAGATATTCAACCATTCACACACCAAAACTGGAAGCGAGAACACTGCTACAACAAGAAACGAATACATAAGCCATGACAAAACACTACGAAAATGGTGATATCATCATTTTTGTAGCTGACAAGCATTTCCATATTTGTAATTGACTGCAGCATCTATAGGGCTGTTATATTCAGACATAACTCTCACACTGTCACCTATTCACCACATGCAATCACCCACTCTGCCTAAAGGCATGCTGTGTGTCCCTCATAATTAAGGGATCATGTGGAATAATGTGTATTTCTAGTCATCTGATTATTCTCTGTTTACTCCTGTGAAAAATATTTTCCTTCAGGTTTGGTAAGCAATGGGTTTACTCTATCCACTCTTGTTGAAATTAATGTTACATATTATACTGTTATCAATGTGAAATTTTATATTTGCTTAGATTTGTGTTAAATTCTTAATAATAACTTCTAATAGTGTGCTCCATTTATTATGCAGCCTGTATATAAACAAATGTGTTTTTTAAATGACAATATACAAGTTGGCTCTCTGGGACTTCAAAGAGCATGCTAAATAACCATTATACGCAATGCAGAAAGGTAAACATGTCTGAATTTAAATGTCACCACATGGCTATTATCCTGCTAATGGTTTTTACGAATATACTAGCAGTCTGCAATTTTCATCTCACAAAGTGGATTAAGATGGAAATGCTGGCAACACTCATGTACTTTTTGCTAAAACCTGACAGATATGTATTAAATGCATGTTGAAGGAACATAGACGGGCTATGAGAAAATAATGTCAGAACCATTCAAGAATGGAATAGACTTTTGTGTAAGATTGGAATTCTTGTGCCTAAAGAAAAAACTAATAATAAAATATTGGCTTCAATAATAAAGTTACTTTTTCACCTCTAATCTGACCTTAATGTTATGCAATAGTAACTGTGATGACGACACATTCAAGCAAATTGTCACCAGAGCGTGTGCTCCATCACAGTTAAATTAAATTAAAGCCATGTGTTGGTTTTTGGCTTAGGTAATGGTCAGTTCCAAGCATTCTTCAGATGTGGCTTGAAAATAATTTAATTTAATTTAATTGCAATGGAGCACACACTCCGGTGGCAATTTCCCTACACACCCAACTTCCCTCACCTACATTTGCCCTCTACAAATTTTAACTTTAAATTCTTTCAACGTTTTCGGTAGGTTATTCATCATTCCCCTTGGTAACTCATTCCAATCCCTGACACCATTACCTAAAAAAGAAAATCTTCCCATACCCTTGTGCCTGAAATCGAGTGCCAGCTTGTGGTCATGGTAATCTTTTCCCTTCCATGAACTACTTTTCATACCTACTGCAATATCTTTCCATGCCTCATCGCCAGTATACGCCCTGTACACTCCCATTACGCTCCTCATCCTCCTCCTGTCTTGCAATGAATCCCAGTCCAGCTCCTTTATAATATCTGTCACTGATTGCATTCTGCGATAATTTCCAGAAACAAATCTAGCAGCCCTTCTTTGCACCTTCTCCAACTCCTGTATTTGATACTCAATATGTGGGTCCCATACTACATTACCATATTCGAGCAATGGTCTGACCAAAGTTTTGTAACCCAATTCCTTTACTTCTCTCGTGCATCCCCTCATCACTCTCTCCAACAAGTGCAGGATTTTGAAACCTTTCTGCTGCATTGGAATTGTTGCAGAAATTTTTAGAGATATACCACTGTCGAACATGAAGAAAGGGCATTGTCCTTGGCAATACATGATTTGAAAGGACAGTGAGTTGCAATAAGCAAAGTTTATGTGAAAAGATGAATCATGAAAATAATTAACTTCATGCTGCTATTTTTACATTGTTTATGCAGCACCTCAATAAACTATTTTCAGTCAGTGGCCTGTTATCAAATAAAAATTTTCTGTGTCCAAAAAAGATGAGAGGAATCAGGCTTGTTCACAAGATTGTGGAAGTTTTCACAATCTACAATTTTGTTGACTCTGCAGATTGTGATCCTCTTACTCAGAGCTGATTGCAGAGTCTAAAACAAACACTTTCCACTTAATTGATGACTTTTCTGCTGATACCTACACAAGTAAAAAATCTGTTTAATAATTGGATTATATTACCGGTGGCAATCATTCAAAAGTATGGCAGAAGTGTGAGGGATGAAAACTCAGAATGTGAAATATTGTAAGTTCAGAATTCACTGATACAGTGGAGAACTGCAAGAATTACAGCTGTTTAAAATATTTGTAATCAGTTGTTACAGTAAATAATGGCAATGAGCAAAGGTGATGTCTCATGTAAAAGATATATGAATAAGTAGGCATTTACTTACAGACGAGGTGTGACTCAAATGCAGTTATCAGAAAGGATTTTTCTATGGAGGTTTGGGGAAGATAATGGTAGAGAGTTGCATACTGCAGTCTTGTTGTGTATGGCCTCTCATGTTGAAGTTGGATGGAGTGCAAAGAAGGGCTGCTAGATTTGTTTCTGGAAATCACCACAGAATACAATCAGTAACAAATATGATAAAAGAGCTGGAATGGGACTCTTTGAATGACAGGAGGACGGTTAAGAGAATCACGGGAGTGTATAAGGTATACATTGGTGATTGAGGATATTAGTGAAAGAATTAAAAGTAATGAATACATGGAAGGAAAAAGATGACCATGACCACAAGCTGGCACTTGATTTCAGCACAAGGGTGTGGAAAGATTTTCTATCATTGGTAAGGTGGTCAGGGGGTGGAATAAGTTAACAAGAGAAATGATGAATAATTTATCAAAAACATTGAAAAAATTTAAAGTTGAATTTTGTGTAGAGGACAAAAGTAGGTGGGTACAGGAAAGGGGGTTGGGGGTGGGTAGGATAATTGCCACCGGATTGTGTGCTTTATCCCAATTAAATTAATTAAAGTAAATCTTTTTTGATACATAGGAGAGAGTTTATGGATGATTGCTGACAGAATGGGATAAGGTGGATAGATGTAAGGTTTTACATTAAATGATACTACATGTTTTTATGTCCAGATCTTAATTTATGTATATCTTTTTTCACTTTTCATTTGAAAGCTCTTTATAATAATTTTGTCTGTTCCTTTATTCAGAAACAAAATCCTCTGAAGTAATTTTTTGACAGTATTTTTATTTCTCTGCATTCACCAGCCTCCTTTTTAAATCTTAAATCAGTTTTAATTCATTTTGTTGTTGTGAATGAGATTAATTTAAAAAAATTCAGACATTACAAATCTTCGAATTTGTCTTTTTTAATCCATAACAAAATTAATTTAAATGAAATAATTTGTCTTTTCTCTTTTATAATCATCCAGTTTCTGGCATGTGCTGCAATGATTAAAACAAATTGAATATATAGCCTTGTTTTATCTCCTCACAGATTATTTTTTACACATTATTTTGTTGTTTTGTTTGTCTGAAAGCTGATATCTTTTGGTATGTGTTTATATAAATTAAATTCATGTAAATATTTCAGTGCAATATATCTGATAGATAGAACATGAATGTTTGGAATTTTTCTTTTTCAGAAACTATTTTTGGAATTTTTCTAATAGTGTGTGGCATTAGCTTGTGTGTGCTGGACAAATTACAGACACAAGATGAGGTAACAGTTTCTGAAACCTGAGTGTGTGTGAAAACTTAAAAATGTTGTACAAATTGGAACTTGGTTTATACCATCCTGATTTTTTTATGTCATATTTGTATTTGTGAAAAAATCTCACAGTAAAGCAAAAATTACATTTTAAAGTTGAAGGCATGAGAGCTGTGCTATTAAGAAACAAGCCAATCACAACTGGCTGCAATTGATGCCATAATCATTAGACAGAGCAATAGAGACACAATGCCTCATACATTTCAGGGTGAAACAAGAATCAGCTAGATCTATGTGATGAACATCTTTGGGGGCATTTATACAAGGCTTGTGTTATGTCTCTTTTTTTATTTTTTATTTTTTATTATTATTCCATAAATCTCAGATCAGGAAGTATTTGGCATGTGAAACATGTCATAGGCAATGTATACATATGATGATAGATTAAAATCTTACTGAAAATTATCCTGTATTATAAACACGAAAATTTAAATTTACAACTGTCTTTCATCAAGTCAGTAAAAGTTGTTCTCAACCGTTAGGTACAAATCCTGGTATAGAGTAGCAAGAATTTGCAATTGCATAATTTTTCAGTTTTTCTTTAAATACATAGTTATTTTCTACATTTCTGTTTTATACTCTTTAGAAGTTGATTAAACACACAAGACCTAGAATAATTAGCAACTCGTTTATGTTCTTGAGTTGTTGTTTTTTCTTTTTTTTTTGTATTAAAATTGTGTAACTGGATTTTGATGTAAACAAATGAAAATGTTGATTACAAAAGCATGTGCGAAAAAAAAAAAAAATTGTGAAAACATTATAAGAATGTTGGGCTTTCTAAAGAATCCTTTGTAAAAAGATCTTGATTGTACCCTTTTCAGCAACATAAAAGTTCGGTGTGTGTGTTGTAAGGGAACCAAATAAATCCCCGTAATATTGTGTAAACGCGAAGTGAATATATGCGTCTGGCTAGCTGCACAGCCATACGCTGTAAACCGAGACGGTATGTGCTGAGATAAGCGCACGCGTTGGCCGGCAGCTACACGCAGGCAGTGCGCCTCGGGAGTGTGAATGTAACGCATCGATGTAGTGAGTGTGTCGTGATTTACTACCAACATTGTCGCTTTGTACCCCATTTCGGCAACAGGAATCTAAATTCAAGCTAGCGGGGGTATTGCTAACATATTGCGTGGTGCAGAAATTACGTTCCTGTATTTATGAAACTGTCCGTGTGTATGTTAACGGCGAATAAATTGGAACTAATCTGTAATCTCTGTTTCCGTCAGTAATAAACCTTACTAAACCGTATCAGGCTAACAACACTCAAGCCAAAGAACTCTACACAGCCTTCAATATAAAACAATTAACATCTTTATTATACATTAGTTGTTTCGGCAGCTATTGTCCACGCAGTTGTCGATTCTGCGTCTTCAACAATCGACTGGTGTCAGCAGAAGGCCGTCGTCCTGACAAGAAGAAAAGAAGAACATCAAAAAGATGTTACTATCGGTCAGGTTAGTGATCACATCTCCGATAGTCAACCAGCCATCAATCAATATCCGCTCAGCCATCCAAAACGGAACTCTGGCGTCATCTGCGGGACTCAAACCCTGCACCACACGTCTGTAAACGAGTACCTACTACAGTGTGTGTGTGCGCGCGCGCATGAAGACTTTTTTTGCTTTGCAATTAATTTTCCCAAAAGATTATGGCTTAAATTCTAACCAATTGAAAATAAGAAATACACATAGATGGACACAGTTAATCCAAAGTTAACTCCGATAATCGTTGAAGTGTTACATTTTTGCAAATTTAACCCAAGTTAAAATTATCAGTTAAAATTTAACCTTTCAAAAGTTTTACTGATGTTTAAGTATTATAAAGGTATCACTGCATTCAATACCAAGGTTTTATGTACTGTGAGGAGTAATGAAACCTGACAAATAGGGTTCTCTACATTATAACAACAAAGTGGTATTCATGTCTGTCTTTTCTTCCTTGAGGCAGAGCATTTTTCAGCATAACCCTTGCAAATTGTCGTACAAGAGGCGAGCAAGGTATTTGTGAGTTCCTATAAAAAAATGTGAATGCAGAATGACAAGCAACAATTTTTATAGTACAGGCTGGACTGAGACACACAGGTAAATGATGTAAAAACAAGCAGGTAGAATAAGTATAAAAGAAAACACTGGGAACACAGTGCAATAAAATAACAATGGCAATCATTTTCTATTATCGATCATAATTTCGTAATGGGTGAATGTTTCCTTTCATAAACATTAACATATTAAAATTGTCATTTGACAGCAATGATCGTTTAACTCAAACCCACACTATGCCTAACACAACAGCTATACACATGGAAACGAAAGGGAAAAAAACCACCCAACACTCACCAAAGTTGAAGGGAGGAGGGCAGCAGCAACACAAAACAACACACAAACAAAGAAAGTATGATATTTCAGGTGAAAACCCCTTTTTCAAGTTAACAGAGGTAGGTAGCTGGGCTTGCGCAAGACTTGTGTTTGACGCAGCCACTCATAGAATGCCAACGTGTGCATAGTTGCATCCTTTTACATAAAAGCTCTCAGGCAATGAGGTACTAATAATAAACCAAAGATAGGAAACAATAATTGTATCACAACCAAACACTTTGAACAAACTATTATGATAACACACCACTTAAGATTAATGATAACTGTGTCTTTTGAAGGGAAAATTTGTGTATATGTTTGGGGAAATGTTTGTGGTGTCATTAGAGTTGCTGATTTTTTTAAATTGTTAGTTATTTGTTACAAATTTTTAACATTAATTCAAAAATAAATTATAATAAATATAAGGAAGGAGAATGAAAATAACCAGCCACTTACTACAAAGTAAGGCAAGAGGGAAGGAGATTCATGTATGTCTGGATGTGTTCACATTTTTCCCCTTGCAATATGTCTTGCCTTCAATATGATTAAGAATATTCACCATAACATTGTGCGACTACAAGTTCCACTGATGGTAATAATTCTGAAGCCAGCCAACAGTGCATCACACTTCAGCAGCCTCAGTGGCTCACTTCATGGGATGGTGTCACTGAGGATGTTATAATAGGATGTACTGATGTGCCAGTTTCCATTTACGTAGTGTGGAGGAGGCTGGTGCTTTTTTTAGTTGATGGTGACTTGCAAAATAAAATTGGCATTTTAACAAGGTCTCTTTAAAGATGGTTTGTGGTGTCATTTATTTGATGATTCATTTACAAATGATTGATGGTGAAACAAAAGATTTAACAAATTGATATACTATTCTGATGTAGAACTTACACCCTTAGGCATTAAGGATTCTTCAGTATAGAATATAGGGAGTGAGGTTGTATTAAGTCTTGCAGTGGGGCCAAAGGAAGGAACCACGTGGTGGTTTTAAGTAGTTAATGCTTTGGTACTTGTGGATAGGTATACTTTTTGTTTGAAAGTGTTTCAAAGCAGATTGTGAAGCCTTTAAAACTTTATACTTTTCTGTTCTGACATTAGACTTGCACAACTCAATGTTGACCAAGACTGAGGCAAACAGAATCAAGATCTATTGTGAAATTTATAAGAAAAACTAGTTTACCGTGTGCTTTTTGTATATAGTGAATTGGAGTCAGTGGTGGTAAGTCCACAAGAAATACCAAGGGTGATATTTATATTTTATCACTCTAAAATTTATTTTCATATTTTGAGATATAAAAATCAGAAAGACCAATTCCTTTGTAAAATTGTAGGTCATTTATACTGGTTTTATATGATTCTTGTGTTTTTACAACAAACAACTGAAACAAACAGCATTGTATACACTTCCATATTTACCTCAAGATAAGCATGTAGTCCATTCTGCAAGATTCAGGTATGGGAGTTTGGTGAACTTGAAGCCCTAGTTGGAAAAGTGTGAGTGTTGCCAGTTCCCCAACTTTGTGAACTATACGTGCTTTCAGTACTTCTGTAGTGTATGGTGTATTGTGCATCATGGAGAGTAGGAATCAAGGCTTAGATGCCTTCTATATAAGATCATTACAGAATTCACCTCTCATTACCAATATTTCAACAGTTGAGTTATATGAAAATTTGATCGAGCACAGTGTTCTGTGGCATCTGAGTCATGACAAAATAGCTAATTTTACTGCAGCAAACATTACGTCCTCTGCCATAGACTGTATTTTATACTCTTCAGAACCTACATACTTTGTTAAATGAGAAATCGACTGCAACTTCTATGAAAGCGTTCATTTTCTAATTTAGCCGCAAATAAATTTCAGAATGGGACTCAAAGGAAAGCCACATAAACGGACTGTAAGCAAAGAAAATGGAAAAGTTTACAGTAACCTTGTTGTTTCTTATCATCACTTCAGAACAGTTAAGATTTGTAAATTACTTCACCGAAATTGTTCATATGGTTGCTTGTGGGTCCATCCCAAAGATCTCTCCACCAAAAAGACCAAGATCTGTCCTTTATTGAATGATGAATTTTATTCTGTCATTAAGGAATAGAGATGTGCATTGCAGAAATTTGATGGGAAAAAGCTTTTCCAGTTATTAAAGAGGGCAAAATAATGTTGTGAATCAGTTATATTAGTGTTGAAAATTGTATTTTATCAGCTGAACTATAAAAAGATTGTATATAAGAATAGTCAGATTTCAGTATTGCTGATCTCGAACTGGATAAATGTTGTAACAGATGTAGGAAGTTTTGTTTGACAGAGACCTTTACAGCTAGCTTTGAGTCCAAAGTTTTGTGTGAATGACAGTGCTTCCACAGAAACGTTTATAATGGTGCCTTCTCTATATTGGAAGTTGATTTTTCCAGTCATGCACCAACCTTGTCTGAACGTATTACAAGATGGTGAGACATCAGTGTAGATTTTGAAATAATGCTATGCAGATATTTCTAGTTGCGTCGAGTTGAATGGTAATTTCCCCTGTTTGCGGAAAGAAGCTAGGCTAATCCCATTATCTTTAAGCTCTGCAAAGCGAATGTCTCAGTTGGAGCTATTATAGCACTACCTTGACTAGTTGCATACAAAATACTCTGGAGATAAAAGAAAATTGTACACTTAAATGTCCTGAGTCATTTTCAGCGTAGAGTCAGGAAATTCCATTCCATCTGAGATATGTGATCTTTCTGATGTAACAATATAGAGCGTCTTTATCAGGAAAACATATCTTTTGAGTGAGTTCTAATTTGTATTTTATGATAAATACATAACTTGGGTTGACTAGTCTTTTCCTGTACTCTTCTTTGGTTGTATCCTGCACTAGGTTTTAGATTCATCCTGACAGAACAATATTCCTCAGGTTTTTCCATTCTGTGTTATATTGTTTGCCAGTGTGATCATCAGCAGATTGTTTGTGATATGGAGTTTCATACATTATTTCTTCTTTCTTAATTCTTTAATTATGATCTACCCTTTGTTTAAGATTGAGGAATTGAGAGATATTTGTAGACTGCCCAGTTGCTTTATAAGAACTTTCATTTGGCATCAGAATGCTGTTTTTCAGAGAATGACTTACTAATGAAGAATGGTTATAAAGTTTGATGATACTATTTTGTCCCTGGGCTTCATTTTTTACCCGAGACTCACTTGGTTACAACAGCTGTAAGACCTGAGTGCATTCGGGAGGACGGCGGTTCGAATCCCTGTCCGGGCATTCAGATTTGGGTTTTCCATGG
>CM061919.1:203390856-203496508 GCA_031002005.1 Vandiemenella viatica | reverse complement strand
AATGCAGTTACATGATAGCAGCACGAAAGGACAACTTCCCAAAAAATACCAAAGAGATATACACAATCATGACGGCTCATAAACGTGGCAACAAAATAGAAAATAAATACCCGGATATTAATTGGAAAAACGTGTGGAGAAGCACCTTGAATAGGACAATTCTATCTGATAACCAAACCCAGTGGTAAAAAGTAGTTAACGAGACCCTGGCTACCAACGAGAAGCTACAACGCATACATCTAAAGGCAACCGATAGATGTGACACTTGTGGGAACACCGATACCCTTATACACCGTTTTTCTTGTGGAAAAGCGGAATCAATCTGGATGTGGACAAAACATGTGGCAGCGTATATCTTACAAAAACCGCCCAGGGAAGTACTAAGTACAATTCCAGCAAAGCCAGATATCAAGATTGCCCCTCCAGAAAAACACAATTGTTTAGTATGGATCCTAAGCCACTGAATGCAGGATGTATTGCAGAAGACATCCAAAAATTTGGAAGAATACCTATCAATGCTCAAAATAAAACAATGGAGTCTAAAGAAAACTGCAAAATACAAAATAAAATTAGGAGGCTACCTGAATGAGATAGGTAATCAAAGACAAAAAGAACACCAGCTAAAGTAACAAGACAATAAAAAAGAAATTAAAAAAAAAAAACTCAGAGTCGATAAATCTGGTTGCTTATTTAAAGACTGAAAAAAAAAATATTTCTCACAAATGAGTGACACTAATATATTTTCATGTTTTTGACCAATGAATGACAAGAGGCCACAGTTTGTGGATTCGCCACGACATCGGAAGAGGCAGAGAAACAAGAGCGGATGAAGGTATCTTTTGACTCGTAGTTTATTCTATTCGATCTCCGCAACAACTTCGCCCTCAGTCTATCAGAAGGGAAGAGTGGACTTCAACTTTGACCCTGCGTGAGGCAAGATCTTCTCTAGCATGCTTTGGGTCCTGCGCTGCATAATCCTTCAAGTGTTCTGTTAATAGTTAAAATGCTTGGGAGTTGTTTCCACTCTGATGAAATTTATGTCATATCTGGTAGAGGAATGTATGTGTTTGTACTCTGAATAAATTCAAGGTATTTTTTTAAGTGAAAATGGCGACGCCACAGGAGAATTCATTTTATTTTTATTTATTTATATTACTCTTGTTCCATAGATACCCGCTGAGGAAGGACCTCTGCCATGTGAAATTGTCATGGATAATAAAACGCATACAACATAAATAATAATCATAGTTAACAAATTATTACATGTTACAAAAACAAAAAAATAATTAGAATAAATTGAAATAAAAATAAATATTAATTTTTGCAACTGAATTTTCCTAAAGTCTTATTAGATACAATTAATTCTTTTCTACAAATTCTTGAATGGAGTAGAAGCAGTTGTCAATAATATAATCCCTCAGTTTTTCTTTAAATATATCTTAATTATCTGCAAACAGTTTTATACTTTTAGGAAGTTTATTAAACAGACCCGTCCCACAATAGTTAACTCCTTTTTGTACTAATGACAGTTATGTTTGTGTTTTGTACAAGTTATTTCTATTTCTTGTATTTAAATAGTGCACCTATGACTTAGATGTAAACAGCTTAAAATGTTCTATGAAAAAGCACATGAGAGGATATATATTCTGAGAAATTGTTGTCTGCAAAAGGATCCTAATAGCATCCTAATAGCTTTTTTTCTGTGCCATGAAAAGTTTATTTTTTAACTTTGTGAAGATTTTCCCAAAAAAATATACTGTACGACATGATTGAATGGAAATAAGAGGAGTACATCTGTTTCGTTATTCTTGATCTGCTATTAAAGAAAGTGTCCTTATTGCAAAGGAGGCACAACTTAACTTCTTCGGTAGTAATGAGAATCCATTGTTCATGTGCAGCATGTATTCCTTCATAAGTTCAATAAAGTGCCGCCATGTCATGAATAGATTCACGATGGGCACAAGAAAGCGACAGTGGATTCACTTTTTGGATACTGAAGAACAATGCCAGCACAGTATGTATACTCCGTACTATCATATGTAGTGGAAAATCCTGAACACTTCAATCTTAATGCTGCAATACATAGCCATAATGCTAGGAATAAATATAATATTCACAAGGATTACAAATCACTGTCAATTGTACAGAAAGGGTTAACATTTACTGGAGCTTCCTTATTCAATGTCTTACCAACAGAAATTAAATGTTATCTACGAAAACCCAACTACTTTAAGTCCAAACTGAAAGAGTTTCTGCTTCAGAGCCCATTTTATTCTGTGAGAGAATTTTCTTCTTGGAATTTGGTAACTAAGAATGACTGATAAAATAGTATATATGGTGTATGGAAGGGGAAGGTGACAAAGTTGTCCACAATTACTAAAATGATATATGGTTTTTCTTTCTGTTGAAACTTTTGACAAATGAGGTAATTACACTGTTTACAAAATTTCACTTATATATACTAACTAACATGGGATAGCATGCACTCAAAAACTGCTGTGAAAAATTATCATACTAACACATTTTTAAGTAATTGACTGCTTATGAGTTGTTGGTAATATAATTGATATTGATAATAGGTGTGTGTACTGTTTCACATAAATAGCAACTAATATGATATAGTATGTAGTCGCAAATTACAGTGAAACTTATCATGGTAACTGGTTATTAGATGCTGGTAACAAGTGTATACACTGTTCCACATAATAAGTATTAATTAACTCGGGATTGTATGTGTAGATTACAGGAGATATTGGTTATACTAATGGGTTGTAGCTAACTTGTCAATATATAATAATATTATCAATTATATAGTAATATTGACATTAAAAATAAGTGTATGTACTGTTCCACATCCCCGAGATTATTCTCACATCGGATCAAAGTGAACATATCTATCTATCTATCTACAAAACGACTTCTTCTGTGGCGCTGCATTTCCACGTAAACAGCGCTGTGGGCGGCAGCTAATGGAACTAATAGTCGGGGATTACAAACTTTGAGCCTTACTCTAACCAGTGATACGTGGTACGTATTTTTTTTATAGTTTTGAGAAGTAAAAATGCAAAATATGCTTCTTCTTTTTAATAATTATGTACATAAAAACTGACAATATATGTCACAAAAAGTATAAGGAGGATGCCCATCGGCTCCTTCCTGCTTTTGACCTCAATGAATTTTCTAACGAATTTTGTTGCAGTGTCAGACAATAATTGCCATTAAGACTCATCACTAACATCACTACCGACAACTATCACTAATTTCTCTACGTGGCCGGAGACAGTTTCACGTTGCGAAATAATAGATTTCGCAATACGAAATCTATTGTTTTATCTGAATAGCCAGTTACTGCTTACCTGAGGTTCCAAAGCATCACTGGAGATTTGCGTACTGGGCTTACTAATTAAATACGTTTTGTTTCCGACATATGGTTTAACGCATTTTTATTAAAATTCTCTGCACTGGAGACATATGATCAAAGCACAAACAAAAGCTGACCTGCAAATCAGGTACAGAAGTTTTCTGTTTCCGAAGCAATGTACCAATTAAATTTAAAAGTCGTGTAATTCAGTCCATCACGAAACTAACTTCAAATATTCATTTTCTCCATTCATTTACCTCTCACCCACAACACATTAAAAAAGTCTAACTTATCCATTCAAATAGTATCGATTAGGAACAAGTCGACTCTTGGACTGACCCTGGCGGAAGGACTGTAATACTCGGTCTTGGCATTCGGGAGGACGCGGGTTCAAATCCCCGTCCAGCCATCCAGACTTCGGTTTTTCGTGCTTTTCCGAAATCACTACAGGCGAATGCCAGGATGGATAGTTCAAAAGTCCATGGCCGACTATTGTAACGGAACAGTGAATTATTGAATGTAAACAAAAATTTATGTTGTGCATGTTTTTATTATATAAAATATATACAAAGATTAGTTTACGCAGGGCTGGCTGTGGGCAAAAGCTGTTTTGTTACCTTTGGGAAAGGAAAAAGAAGAAAGTCAGTCGTGAACAATGAAGGATGATTCGGAAGAGTACGGATGCTTTTCTTCTCGGATCTTTTCTCGTTCAAAAAACGTCGAATGGTTATTTTGTGCGTAAGTGTAGCATTAAGAAATACACCTGCAATCTTCAAATGAAACCAAAAGTATGATCAACTTATGAAGTTGTAGATGTTAGAGTAAATAGTCTAAAAAATAAAATCAGTGATGAAACAAAAATGTTTTCAATCTTTAATAATGCTTTTAATACCTTAAATGCTACACTATCTTCCGGTTCCTTGCCTCCAGCTCTCTCACGACTCTAAAGAGTTCAACGTCGATAAACCATAAAGCTCGAAGCTAACCAAAAAAATTCACATCTAGAAAGACAACAAGAAACCATTTAGTCAATAGTTCGTGGTGAGGTTACTGTGAAGGAGTAACATCAAAGCTGGAACAACAGCATAGCGCGTAATGTTACTCTGTGGAAATCGTCTTTCGTCTCACACAAAGTGATGTGAAGTATTTTTATTGTAAGCATTTATTAATTTACTGATAATAAACAGAGCCTTTGAATTCCCCAAGATACTTTGAAAAGTCACGAAATTCTATAATACAATTTGGGCGTACAACTTGTAAATCGAACAATAATTACCGAAGCAATCTTTTTCACAAAAAGTTGCTGTGTGTGCTCATAGATCAAGAGTAACATAATTTCTTTCTGATTATTTCCATTAAACTTAACATTGGATATGACGTGAAAATTTTCATAAAATCACAGTGAAATAACTTTTATTGGTACCAATAAATCAAATTAAAATTTAAGTACTTAGACTCAACCACAGGCGAGAAAAATGTTATGTTTTTAGTTAATGTGATTATCCTCAGGTCCAGGATTTGCGGTTACCTAAAGATCTGTCAACAGGCCTTTACGACAGCACCAATCTTCTTTACAGGTATCGTACAGCAACAACAAACAATGAAGGAAGCTACTAAAAATGTGGATTCGTTGAAATTTCCATTACCTTGCGCGACCACAGTGGGAAAAAGGTATTTCGTCCCGTGATCAGAGGCACTTTCACTGTCCGAAAGGTAGAAGTAAGTCTGTAGACAATGGTATTCCTTTTCTTGCTTTGTTGTAGCGAGCAGCGCCTTATTGTAAACAGGTCGTATCGTTCCCTCGACCACTCTGCTATTGAAGCTTCTACGACATCCCAGCAATATTGGGCGAAACAAGTTGTTTGTGTGCCCCTTAACTCTATAAGCACAGAAGAATTTTCTGAGCTACATTTGAGTTGTTTATTCATTCGAAACGACCAGTAACTATTTCTTAGTAGTAATAAATTGGTTCGTGTCCTGGTCTCCACGGACGGGTGGACATAATTGCGATTTTTTAGGCGGTTTACCGAAACCACCTACCGAATTTGGGGATGGTCCCCTATCTCCGTTTCATAAACTACACAAACAGAATACACATCACACACAACGTAGATTACACGTTTTATGACGACACAGTCCAGTCTTAGGTTAAAGCCTAAGATTTTGCACATCTGGTTCTAAATATGGCCCGCCATCTTCCTTCTTGATTCACACAGGTTATCTGTACAAACAGGGGGCTGTAACGACAGAAAAACTAGCAAGATTGTCAGAGCCGATGTTACCGATAAGGTCAATGAAAGGCTGGATCAGACTGTACCTAGACGACCATTAAACGTGTTGCCTTTCACCGTCGTTAGTATTTGCAACCGTCTCCGTGGCAGACGTGTTAGACGTCCTCTCAAAATACGAAACAGCAGCAGGTATTCGCAGCTTCTACAGCGAACGCTTGCTAACTATTCTTCACCATGCAGTTGCATCAACAATGGTTTCCCATCGTATTAAGTCGCTCGCCGTAACACTTTAGTCAACCGATTTAGAGAGATAAACAACATCATCAAACGACACAGTACGTCAACTATGGTAGTATTATTTGCTCCAAGCAGTCCTGAAAGTAGTACCACCAACTTGACTCATCAATTTTTAACAATAAATAATTTTTGTGTCTACCAATGACTGAAAATGAGTTCCGATTCTTTATTTCACTAATGTCTCAAAGTCTCCATTCCACCATCACCCAGAGAAGCGAGGGAGAAATTTCTACTGCATTTTCATCAGAATTTTTAATATTCTGCTCTGGCCTCGCATTCTGGAGGACGCCGGTTCGAATCCCCGTCTGAGCATCCAGATTTGTGTTTTCTATGGTTTCCTCAAATCAATCCAGGCGCATGTAGGGTTGCTTCATCATACAAAAGGCCATGTCCGAATTGCTTTCTGTTCCTTATCCCCAGTCCTTTCCTTCCTCTAATGACCTGAACGTCGACGAGGCGTAAAGCCACAAGCAAAAATTTAAAAATTACTACAATGCATTGTCTGTTCGATAGAAGAATTGTTTCATACTAGAAAAGTTACTAGCCGTACGAGTTTGATCTGTATACTTCCTGACCCTGGCTACACTTTTTTTTTTTACTAATGGCTTTACGCCTCGTCGACGTCGGGGTTGTTAGAGGCGGGATGGGATTGGGGACAAGCAACGGGAAGAAATTCGGCCATGGCCTTTTTGAAAGAAGCATCCCGGAATTCGCCTGGAGTGATTTGGAGAAACCATGGAAAACCCAAATAAGGATCCTCGGACGGGGATTCGAACCCGCGTCCTCCCGAATGCGAGGTAAGAGCGTTAACCGCTCACCACCACGCTCGGTCCCCCCGGCTGACAGATGGCGGTGCTGTCAGCAAACTAATAACTTTAAAATCTCAGGAAACTTTAATGCCCATCTTTCTCTGCCAACAAATACATTTTACGTGGCGATATTCAGCAAATTTATTTATCTATACAGTATATAATTTTTTAAAAAAGCGGAGAACATTTAGAATATCGAGGATATCCAAGAGGTAGAATATTTATTATTATTATTCGTTGACATCGAGTTGAAGACGGATTTCAGCTCAATGTTTTTAAGTGAAATAAGCGTGTAGTAAGGGTATCACCATAGCTCTGTTCTCGGCAAGGCTGTGCAGGGCTCTAGGGACTTGTTCAGAAAGAGCTTGGTAGGAGGTCGGTTACTTCTGGCCTTTGAGCTGCCTACGTCATGGAGAACCAGGTCTTAGCAGTGCAATATTGACAGGCTGGTCGGGAGCCAATTACACGAAGTGGTGTGTTCTCTGGGCAAAATTTTCGACTGTTTTTTGCCCTATAGATAAACTAAGGACACAATGGGATCAACAACAGTAGTGTCAGTTCTTGCTGGATATATTCAGTCGGTCAGTGTAATTAATATCTCGAAGGAGAGGAGCAGGTTGAGTTCATATATATATATATATAAATTTCCAGAAAGCTGTAAACAGAATAGGACATGGCACAGTAGTGAAACTAGAACGGATAGAATGCTTCGCATTCTGGCGATTTCTAGCCAGGTTATGGTATCGTTTAGGTCGGTGACCTTTGCCTGGACGAATTTTCCTAAGTTAAAGCTCCCTGCAAATGATTCGGGGTCATACAGAATACAAACAGTCCACTGATGCGTCTTCGTTACAATACAGAGTAGTTAACCCCGTCTTCAGTCACAAGAAGCTCAAAAAGTGTTGTACAAATCGGCGTCACGAAGTATTATATCTCAGTGACTATGGCATGATTACTTATTTGCAGACGTAATGACATCGAATTATGTAGTTTCATCGTCTACAGCGCTCTGAAAGAGTTATCGAAAAAAAAATATGACTTGATGAAGATCGTTACAGCACTTTTTCATTACACTTTTCAGTGGATAACTAAAACTGTCACCAACTAAATGCAAATGTTGACTTGTCACAGCGTGTGCTCTGCCGACAAGTCTATTCTTTTAAAAGCGACGACTGACTGTGATGGATCGATATGCTATTCATGGTCTCAGTGAAGGTCGAGTGTCAGCAACTGATTTATCGATTTGCTGCTGCTCTGATTCGCGAGCGGAGAGCTTGAAGGCGATTTACGTAGGAAGCAGAGGCAGGATTTTAATTGATTTAAACATTAAGTCGTCATATCCTGAGAGAACAACGATTTTTTAAAAACTTGATTTAAAAATTATTTGTCTTATATTTGAATTTCAAGTATGGTGATATATCAAAAAAAGACAGCATGCAATTTAAAACGGCCACAACCTAGACTGTGATATAATCGTTGACCCTCCAAGCGAACATTTATAGTCTCAGAATGTTGTGCAGTGAAATGCTTTTACTCTTTCCCGTAGTGTAAAGACACTTTGTGAAGCCGTCTCTGTCCATATGAAAGAAGAACCGCAAGCAAGTATGTTCAAAAAAAAAAATATCTTGTGATATAGTGTACTAAATAATACTGATAGTTTGACAAATGTCTACAAACAGAACATGCGAGAAAAGCGGAAATGTGTTACTAAAAAACCTGATAACACCAGAGCACATAATCCGTCACTGATTATACCTCGAAAATACGTGAAATGCATATGACAGTAAAACACAAAAAATGCATTGGTCGTTAATTATTGACAATTCTATAAATAAGTATGATTTCTTACTCTGTATTCATGCTGTGTGTCTTTAGAGCCGAATTCTTCGAAGTTGACACGAGCGTATCAATGGTTGTGATATTGTAATAGTGTTTTCACATATATGACACGTGTGTTCTGAGGCTGACATTCTATACCATCTCCTCGTTCATCTAAACTGATCAAGAAACTAGCCACAAAACCAAACCACTGACCACCGGACGATATATGTTGGTTCTATGGTGACGGTAGATTTAAACAATTTCAGAATTTAGAATTTAGAAACTTGACGCGTTATGCATTCTCAGAAATAGAACGAGGTTCTGATGCTGGTCGGGTTTTCAAGTTTTCTAATACTCACTCCTGTCACAATGCTTGATGGTTTCCTAATATATAACGAAAAAAAATTGGTTCTAATTATGCGTCACTTTCCAACATTTTAAATATTGCGCATGATTTAATCAAACCAAATTTCTTGTGTCCTTCATTTTCATCTCTCTTTCAGTCGGTAATATTAGTGAACTGTACGTTACAGTTCATGCAAAGACGACCTTTACTCTCTACTTAGAAGCTTTTCAGATTGCAACTTTCTTTCTAACTTATGAAACTTTTGATTGGCAATCTGTCTGATAGCCATTCATTTACTTTGCACTTAACAGTATAATAGTCTTATCAAGTGTTGCTAGTGATCGCAGATGCAGGGACAAAACTCAATTAAAACCACTCGTGCCCTTGTGCGGACTCGAACCGGCGCCTTCTGCAACGCGAAGCCAGCTCGCAAGCCCGCGCTACCAGGACCAACTACTAATCAAACTGTCATACTACTTCATTACGCACTTCCGTTGTAAATTTCGATCATAATGTTAAGAAACTTGTTACTTCCCAATGTCTGTTTTGTTTATTTTATTGTTGTCATTTCCATCTATTTTCGTCGGCCCATCAGATGTTTGATCTGATCCTCTGTGCCGACGTTCCTGGATCACTATTATCGGTTATTTGTAAATGCGTTTAAAGTCGATTTATTGGTAGCACATCAGATAAAAATTCATGCGATGGGAATTAAATGTTAATTTATGACACAGCAACCATCTGCTAAGCTTCACACTGCCAGACTTAAATCAGTGGCATGTGGCACCTTCTATCAAGCAGTAGCCATTAACTTAGAAATATTTCTTCAGTTTGTCAGTAAGCCGCCTATAAAATTAACACACTATCAAAATTGTTTTAAGAAAGGGAAAACATGGACTTGATATTTCTATCAAATGCTGATTCATTCAAAATCCTCCAGAATGAAACTTTCTTAAGCTGCAAACGACTAGAGTTAGGAGCTACAGATTTCTACCCTCTCGTTGTAATTTCCAGTTAATTGAGCTTTTGATTCGATGCGATTAAACCATATTTGACTTTTAGGCGATACTGCAAAGATGTCTGAAATTATCATTTGGAACAATGTTTATTAAATGAATACATATAGCTGAAGAAGTCGAGGTACTAGGGGTACAGCCGATCCATCGGAAATAAGAATATATATCGTTCATTTGATGCAACAGTGATATAAATCAAAAACATCAATTTTATAGAATGGCCAATTGAAATGTCTCTTATGAAACAACTTTATGCATTCACTAAGAAATAACTTATCTGCAAGTTTTATTAAAATAATACAATATACTAAAAGAAAGTAAAATGTATAGTATCAGTTGTAGTATTTACGAGAATGGTCCATCCTAAGATTATAACTCAAGGCAGGTCATTTTTTTGTGATGTCACTATTGCAGCAAATGAGCGATATGTTTACGTAAGAATATGAAGCTACGATACGTCTGAAGCACGGAGACTGAAAACTGTATGTGTAAGGTACTCTATGTGACAAACAAAACATCGAGAACTGCATCCCGAATTATTTTTATTGAGCGCGTTGGGTGAAAGGCAACCTTCGGGTCTGGCAATCTGGAAAAACCAGGTTCACTTCCCCGTCCGGTTATCCATATTTGCACTTTTCGTGTTTCCCAAAATCACTCCAGACGA
The DNA here is from genome assembly GCA_031002005.1 of Vandiemenella viatica. Classification (NCBI taxonomy): domain Eukaryota; kingdom Metazoa; phylum Arthropoda; class Insecta; order Orthoptera; family Morabidae; genus Vandiemenella; species Vandiemenella viatica. The sequence goes on along the minus strand of CM061919.1, from coordinate 203,485,963 downwards.
AATTCTGTTGGTTCCATCACATGCTTTGCCAACAATGTTATGCGCTACAGTTGAGTGCTAACACCAAATTATAAAAATAAATGTTCAATTGCAATGGAGCACATGCTTCGGTGGTAATTTCCTACACCCACATTTCTCCCATTCTTGTAAGTGCCTACTTTTGTCCTCTACAGTCTACGAATGTTAATTTTAAATTATTACAGCGTTTTTTCTAAACTATTCATCATTTGCCTTGGTAATTTATTACAATACCAAACGCCCCGCATACGAAATAATATTTTCCCACACCCTGAAGCCTAGTGCCAGCTTGTAGTCACGTCTTCTTTCCCCTTCGATGCACCTCTCTTATTTTCGCTGTACTGCTTGAGGATTCTAGTTTGACCACTGATTCCTCTAAGTCATTCCTCTCGCAGGACGTGTACCGTGGGCTTTGTTCCGGGTGCCATGCTAATTGCCCGCAATAACGAGTCTGGCGGGCGAGGCGTGGGAGTTAGTGTGGGTGGAGATCAAGGAGACAGTGGTGTCGGTCAACCTCATAAGCGGCCTCGAGCACAGCAGGGATACGAGGCTGGCTTAGGGGGCGTCCATTAATTACGTGAGGTGAAATGGGGGGGGGGGGGATCCGGCGAAAACTCATCAATGGTGGAGGGGAATCGACAGAAATCTCACATCTTTTTAATTCCTTAAAGAATGGTAGAGAATAAAAGATCAATAAACAACGTCGTTCCCAACACTAGGGTCTCACCACTCTTGAAAACAGGAGGGCTAAAAAAAGGGACTCCAAAAATTTCGAATTAGTCAAGATCTCACCCCACCATGGGAGGTCACCACGGGGGGGGGGGGGGGAGGGTGAGAGGGATCCAAATTTCCGAAAATACACCTCACGTGATTAATCGAACCCTCCTTACGGATCAGCAGATGAAACACTGCCGCCATCAATCCACCGGACTATAAAGAAAGTAGAAGGTGATTAAAAAGAATACATAAACTTTAGAAGGCTGTATTTAAAAAACGGAAAAAATAGTACCCTTGTTTGGCCAATCAGTTCAGAAATAATCATAAAATCATAAAGCTAAGTATTTAACTCGAAGGTTGTCTGGACTTGTCGAAAGATGTATACTTCACCAGGTATTGGAGGTAGGATGGTCAGTTAGTTTCCTCAGTACCCGGTAGGCCTAGCGGGTAAATGGAACCTACGGCTCCGAACCACGGAGCTTTCTCACGTACTTCACATTACATAACAAGCTGTGCCAGAGATGAAGGTTAGGTTATGGGTCTGTGAACACATCCGCTGAGACACGAGTTCGACCCACGGACTTTTCGAACTCAAAACAGACGCCTTAACCTCTGAGCCATCAGACCGCCTAAAACTATTCATATCATATACTCAGAAGTGTTCAATGCTGCCGCCGCGCCGAATTATATCTACTCAAACCAGTCCCACAATTTTTGCAGCATGTCCCGTGTTACAATTTGAATAGCTGCAATTATTCTCGTTTCATTTCGCCTACGCTAACCAACAGTAATAGAAATAAATAGTAGATCTTTATATAACCCCACAGAAAATAAATGTAGGGTTTATGTAAGGGCTTTTTGGAGGCTAATGAATAGATCTTGATAACGATCTTCTCTGCGACCAACAGATCGTTGCGACAATTTTTCCTTCAAGTATCCGCGAGCAGTTAAGAGCCCTTGGGGTGGCGTCCCAGCCTGTTCGAAAATGAAGAGCACAACTTATTCTTCTAACTGAGATAAAACCAAATCATAGATAACTTCGATAACAAAGAACGCCTCCATCTGAGTGCTTGCCGTATCGACGCCAACTGGCAACAAACAACAAACCCTTGTAGATCGATTAAGACCCTCCTGGCGACATCGTTGCCAAACAGATGAAACTTCAGAACGTTCAGTTAATGGAATGATGTTCTAAGAAGTTTTATCTGCAGTAATACAACCTTTCAAGATTATGATATTCTATTTTAACCACCTAGTAGGAAGCATAGTGTTTGGTTTTTGAGCCCACACTGTTGGCTCAATTGGTTGCGGCGCTGACACGGGGTTAGCTGGTTCTAGTCCCGGTGTTGGAAGAAATTTTCATCATCAGGACTTGGCAGGCAAGGTAGGAAAATGGTAGTGCACAATTCATAATCGCCATGTTGTGCACCAAAGTCCTGGGTTAAATCTTATCAGTGCGAATGCAGTAAGAGCATGCGACACTGCTGATGATGATCCAACCTTCGGCTGGGGACGTTAAGTCTGGCGCCCTTTGTTGTTCTTCAAAATATTAGGCCTGAATGGGCCACCACCGCATTTAGCCATTCCTTTTCTTTCATCTCTCATCCTCAACACTCTGCGCCGTACACACACACTAATACAGTCATCCACTTACAGCAATACTTACGAACACTGTCACTGGGGAAGGCAACGGGAAACCACCCCATTTCATCTTCTCAGACGTTCCTTTGGAGGGGTAAACATCACCAGTGGTATACAGGCACGCTCCGACACGGGTAAGGCGTACATGGAAGAACAACTCCATGGAGTCAATACACTACGTCTACCTTAGGTAATGTGTCTGTTTTGAAAAGAAACAAAAATAACTTTGTAAGATTCGCAGAGCCACATTTAAGCAAAGGCTACATAGGCTGTAGGCTAGGGGCCCGCACCACAAAGGGGGGCCCGCACCACGAAGAGGGGGCCCACACCACAACCCTGGGTCCCCCACCTGGGCCAGTAGAAGAGCTGGAAAAAAAAGGGTCGCCCATAAACTTTTTGGTCCGAATTTCGAATTTAATCATCAATAGTCGGAAGCAGCCAGGGCTACTGCCGACAGGGGGGACCGCACCACATGTATAGCCTAGGGGCCCACAGAGCCTAAATGCGCCCCTGAAGTTACGTAATTGCAATGTTAATGTAACAATAAATTTAAAAAAATGAAACATATGATAAAAGAATGACTAACTTGCAGATATAACTAGGTTAAAAATCTCATACCGTCAAACTAAGTTCATTGAACATGACACTATAAATAAAAATGCATAGAAACCAAACAGAGAGAGATCGAACGGGTGATAAATTTAAATGTTTGGCAGAGTGAATACAATCAAATGGAATGAATTATAGAACTACCAAAGAAAGAGTAAAATGGAACTGGCTCATAAGCTCAGGAACAACAATTCAACAAAAATCAATATCCTTCCATGTAAAAATCGGACATTATGTCGTAGTAATTAAAAGGGGAGCACTGTATGTATCGGCATGCCTGATATTGAATAAAACAGGAGATTATGAAGACCTGGAAAAGAAAGGAAGGAAAGTTATGGCCACAAAAGATCACAAATAATTTTTGGAGAAAAATTAATAACGAATATTTATACAAGAACATAAATTACAGACACTTATACAGAATGGAAAGCTGCAAGTTCGCCAAGAAAGAATAGGGCTTCGTTTCTAAATTAAAAACTTCCATAAGATGGTTAAAAAAAAAAGAGGAGGAGATTCGGAAATGCTTAATACCATAGCAGTCGTTACAAGACGGATTAACTCTTTGAAATTTCGGTCTTTTACCAGACCTATAACCCAAGAGAAAGATGGACAGACAGACCAACATCGCATGTTTGAAGGGATTCTTACAATGAAGGAAAAAGGACTGAAGAATGGTTGTAGCTTCCAACTAGTCTGTATACGATCAAGTCCTAAATAAAAAATATAAGTCTTGCGAAATGTGTCAGTAGCAGTTTAAGAAGATCTCAAATGTAAAGATCTCAAAACATCCGGCATGACCAGAAACGTAATTCAGTCAACGTCTATGGCAATCAAGGTGAAACTGATCACTACTTTTCTTTCAGTATGGGAGTAATTTCAATCATACCGTGATTCCAGACCACCCATTATGGTTTTGGAAATATGGCACAGAGATTTTATACGTTTTGGGTAAAATATGGCAAAAAATGAAATTCTATTATTGGCTTCGAAGCTATTAAATTAAAAATTGCTTAAATATCTGAGTCTTTGAACAAAGTGCTTTGTCAACTATTAGAAAATTGGGCTATGTATATCCTCTGCCACTTACACCGAGAAATCTGTTAGACAGTCAGTTGTAACACAGAAGATGTAGAATTTTGAGGGCGAAAACTCAGCAGGCTAACAAATCATTGCTAAGGGAACGAACAGTAGAGATGATGCTCTTGTATAGTATTAACTAACACGAGGCTGCTGGCGAATAAAACACAGTAATTAGAGTGAACGGCGGGGCCTTAAAAATTTGGCATGGAGATCTCAAGCGTTTTACCTCTTGAACATTGTCCTAGGTTCCGAATATGAAGTGTGATACAAGCAGTTTGTTGCCAGTGGTCTTTGTCTCCGTATGGGGTGTAGTCTGAAATTCTTCGATCTGTTCTGACTTTAGGGATCAAGGAATCCCTAGTTATAATCTCTGTATCAACCGTAATTTTATGTGAAATACTCTAAGATGCGCCGTGGTCCTCATTTCACTTAAGGTAGTAGTTCACATAAATCTTGTACAGTTACGGGGTTAATGTAAGTCGTTTTAGAGACAGAACGTGTGGCTATATAAAACTCTGTCAACTGATCTTCACGAATCAAATTTAATTTGAAATTTGACACAGCAGTCCACAAGTAAAGTACACACATGCTAAAAATCACAGTCGCATTGAGGGATCCCAATTCAAATCCTCTTGCTGATACACAAATTTCTTATTTTTGTCTCTAGCAATTCCTTAATACTCGGTAAGTTTGAATTACTCCCCCATTGCTTTCTGTCTTTGCAATGCAGTCCCCATGCCCAGATACGCGATATGTACTGAACACATCAATAACCATGGCGATTAAATAAGTCCATATACAGCACGCAATTTCTGCACAGAGGTCCAAAGCTCGTTTTTTACCAGAAGATGCTATTTTTCAAAATTTCCTATTACTTTTGATCTTGGAAAAGTCCTATATGCCTAACAGGATTGACGAAATAGCTGAGGGTACATTTGGGTTTGTTGTGGAGGAGAGTTCGACTAACCTCGTGGAGTTCTTGTAACAGCGGAAGTCTCTTCTGTCTTGATAGTCTACATCAGGAGCTCTTGGCTTTCGGGAGGACGCGGGTTCGGATCCCCGTCCGGGCATTCAGATTTGGGTTTTCCATGGTTTCCCCAAATCACTCCAGGCTAATGCCAGGATGCTTCCTTCATAAAGGCCATGGCCAAATTCCTTCCCGTTCCTTGTCCCCAATCCCATCCCGCCTCTAATGACCTTAGCCGTCGACAAGGCAGTTTTTTAAAAAAAAAAAAAAAAAAAAAAGGTGCTCTTGCGTCTTGTGGGTTAACAGATTAACAAAAAAGATGTTATTTGTCAGGAATAATATGACGCCACTGCCATTAATGCTTGAGCGTGGATATGGGAAGATTGGTACGTTTTAGATTATGTTCTATCCTAATGAATGATAAGTTATGGGTCCCGTTTAACAATCACTGAAAGCTGTGAACAGTACAGCCGACAACATATCTGCGAGGATCCTGCCAACAGAGCCTATACGAGACACTTATTGCATCTGACTGGATATCAACTTGTAGACTGGTAGATTATTGGATGATTAGATGGCAAGCTAAGTAGCTGATGGAATGCCACCCCCATGATATTGCAAGGCCTACCTAGTGAACATAGCTGATGGGAGCTACCCGCGGAATAGTCTATTTACTCATCGAGTGAGAGCTAAAAGTACGTTGTTACCTCGGAGGTGAACTTGTTGACGTCAGAGAGCAGTTCCAACAAGTAATATCGATTGACTCAGCATCTAAGGGCTTTTCAACAAATAATTCTGTGCTGAGTTAGGCGCATGCAAAGACTTATTACTTACTCTGAAATATTCTATTTCCCTCTCAATGAATCTGTATATCTATATGACTCATTACGACCCTGACACTCCTGTGTCGTTAGCTTCTCTGGTCATCATCTAACTAGCAACGTTCGGATTAACAAAGGGTGGTCATTTCTGTAATGAGTCACGTCTCCGCTGTGCTTATTCCTGCTAATGACAGTCATTATACGGCAATTTGGACTCCACCTATTTGTCACCAGCGGGTAATAAATTGAGTAACACTTCTTTTTCGTGTTCGCAAATTGCCACACGTTTTGCGTGTAATGTGCCTTACGCTGACTGGAAGCTTCAGGGTATTCTCACTTTTCTAACAGAGACAAAGCTTTTTCTTGCATTACTGTTCTTAACGCTGACATAACTTAGCTCATTCTTACTTGATACCGAATTACAGATCTATGGATTAAAAATAAAATGCTTGAAAATATCTTTTTGTGTTTATGGGAGGAACAAATTCCATTATTTTCTGATTTGTTATCATCAATGCTAAATACATGCCATCACATCGATGCAATGTTTGATAATAGCGTACTTTTGCACTGGGGATTAACAACTTAAATAAGGGTCATTACTCTTATATTGTTAAGAGTTTATGATACTACTCCTGGTATTTTATGTAGCGATTTTTATCGTTTGTTTAACCAAATATTCGCTGCATATTCATACTTTTTTTTACTTACGCCTCGTTGACGTCGAGGTCATTAGAGGTGGAATGGGACTCATGACAAGGAACGGGAAGGGATTCGGACATGGCCGTTTGTAGGCATTCACCTGGAGTGATTTGAGGAAACCATGAAAACCCAAAACTGGATGACCGGAATGCGAGGCCAGAGCGTTGACCACTCGCCCACCACGCTCGGTCACATATTCATACAGCATTTATTCAGTTGGCTCTGTTGGATACAATGGATCTTTCTTTCCATACGCGACTCAAAATATCAAGGTTCGTTGAAAATTTTGAATTTGTTGTAGCCATTATGACTGTTTTACTTATGGTTCCTTTTACTATCCTAACAATCACATATTTTTCACAATGCAACAACTTGAAAACTAAAGGTCAAAAATTCAAAAATTGTTATTTTTTTTGTAATTCAACATGATTTCCTACACAATATTTCCATTATTTTGATTAAATTACATTTTTACTAGCTTATACTGAAAGTTTGTGTTCAATATAAGGATGAAATCATATTTCATTTTTCTTATAATTTTTTCCCCTAGGGTCGTCCACAGAGAGCAGTGAGACACTAGCCACCTGTGGGATATTCTGTTCTGTAAGCGTTTCCGGAAGATTTAACCTATTGGAGGAATGTTTGTTCATCTGTCTGCGAAACGTCAAGCTTGAGCATGACTAATAGATTTTCGGCGTATGCCGCGTTGTTTATTTCATAATCTGAGCTATCGGCATGTATCCTAAAGCCTTCGTTAGAGATAGTGACGAAGGCTCAGGTTATCAAATAAAGAACATGGCATACCCCGAAAATCTATTAATCATAAACAAGACAGCCGCGCAAGTCTTAGGAATAATGAAACATGTGGTTTAGGGTAAATGATTTTTTGATGGCGAAATGTGTAGTTTATGTGGCGGAGATTGGGAATCGTCCCAGCATTCGCCTAGGCGATTTCGAAAATCGCCTAAAATCCGCAATCAGGACGGCAGGAATACAGAGACCAGGACTCGGACCTGGTTTCGTTGCACCTTCACGGTGGCCTCTTAAAGCGCGCAGCTTATCCCGAGAACTCACTCTTGCTTCTATTGTAAAGTTATTAATTTTCCTAAATTGCTGGAACAGCGATTGAAAATATATAATTATTTGTAACTTTCTTGATAGCGGTTTGAAAAAAAAGTTTCAAAGACAAGATGCGAAGCTTCAATAGCAGCTGTTGTTTTTTCGGATATTCCGTTGTATCAACCAGAGCGGTTTTACTCAAATCTAAATGCTAAACTTTCGCGTCATAGTAACATGGATTTTTAACGAGTGAAGTGTGGAACATAAATCAAAGAATTGCTCTCAGTTAATGTGGATGAGGATGCATATTTCACCGGTTATTAATCCAGTATGACTAATTATTTCCTTATGTAATTTGCAATTTGTCTTTTTTTTCCTAGCACAGTTTTTTGCTAGAACCATTAAGACGCTGCGCCGTGTGACTAGGCGGCCAGGTGTATCCTCCCTGGGAGCAAACATGTCATTCTTCATTAATTACGCGCCTTTACCTGGCTGTCACTCGTCCTGAATGACGCGAGGCTTGTTGTGCAACGGTCGAGAGTGGAAGTGCTTAAAAAAAGGAGTGGGTGAAGATTTGACGTTAGGGACTGGAGGATGCGGGCTTGAGTCCCAGTCCAGTCATCCAGTTTTCGGTATTCCATGGCTTCCAGAAATCACTGCAAGTGAATACCGGGACAATGGAAGCTGTCAGTAATTGTTACTCCCGAGTGCAGAGTGTCTTTGGTTGTGCCCGTAGAGGGTCCCGGGTGCCGTGTGAAAGTGTCCTGGTGGTGGCCGCTACAACCTTGTCCCGCGAGGTCACGGAGAAATCCAGCACTTTCTCCTGCCTACCTGCCCTAAGTGGCTGGCACTTGCTGGACCATCTGGCCACGACACCTGACAGGGTCTTCCAGAGAATAGGGAACAAACTGCGACTAGCCACAGTAGTCATCGCCATAAACAGGCTTACTTACTAGAAAATAGCCCGGCAACGCGCCTGACTGGAAATCCAGAGGTCTCCGGTTGGATTCCAGGTCTAGCTTCGTCTTTAACTAAAGCAAAGCTTGATTTCTATACGCCTCTTTATGGTGCGTACGTGATATACTTGTGAGTATTAACTGGTTAGGTTAAGCTACGACAGAACCCGCTAATGCGTGATAGTTGATATTCTGCCACTTGGTCATCAGAATCACGCGAAGGTTAGTTAAGACCTATGTATTTTGAATACTAAATAGGAAGCACTCCTCTCCAGAGGTAAAATCTTTGAAACGAAGGTTTTGAAAATCTTATCAAACCAGCTGCAAACGGAATTGCGATACAGAGACAACAAAAGTTATAGAAAGCAACGATTGTGAGACTGTGGAAGATGAATGAAAGTTAAAGCGACAATAACTTAGAAAGTCGATACCTTTCACAAACATATGAGTAGTTTTTATGTAGAATCTGTAGTGCTTAAGAAAACGAAATCGGGGATTAATTCTTAATTTTATACATCTATGTGTAATGGAAACTACATTTCTAGACTGTTAAATTCGTGTGAAGTATGCCCATTATCAGTCTTTTATTGATACATCATCATCAGTGTTCAATTCTAAGACAGGTTTTCACTTGGCTGCTCTCCATGTTCTTGTGTCTTCTGCCCTTCTCTTCATGTCGATGTAGTTGCCGTTTTCTTTGATTTTATCTGTAATCTTGCTTATCCTTCTTCGTTCACTCCCACAAAGTGCCCACAAACTATTCCTTCCAAGGCGTCTTTTATATGAGTTATTTTAATAATTTTGGTGTAAGACTGACTGGAAATACCACATTTTCAGCAGTCAAGGATCTTATTACTTGAAGTTGTAGCACACAGGGGTGTAGCTATCGGAGGACTGGGTGGTATCTTGCACAGGGGCCCCCAAGCTCAGGGGGCCCCCTAGTTAAGTGGGCCCCCAAGCGCAGCTAAGTGGACCCACGCTCAGCTCAGGGGGGCCTCAGGGTGCCCTGCCAGCAAACCTCACAAGACTTGGTAAAAGCTAAAAAAAGGTCGCCCATCTGTCCTGAGGGCCCAAAATATTTTTTTGTACCGGGGCCCTTGTTAACATAGCTACGCCACTGGTAGCACATATGAATACTCGAGTGATATAATGTGGACAAGCAGGTGAAATTTTATCTGAAATTTTCGACGTAATAGTATATCAGAGATCATGTTGGATATTTACACAACAAACCTTCAATAGTGGCTGACTGATCGTAAATTAGTTTATGTATATCAGGTCTCATTAAGGCAAAACCGGTCAGATGGCGACCTTTGTAAAACGTTGCGCAAGTTTTAGAAGTCTTGAGATACCGCGCCGGACTCGCGTCTGGGAATTCTGTGCTCTGTTCTATTCACACCCGCCAGTGTGGATGCTCCTATTAAGATGACACCACACTGGTTCAAAGAGGTTCAACTGGACCAGGTCGCCGCATGCCGGTCGTACTGATTGGGGTTTTCAGGCGATTTTCAGTCGATTTTCTGCAATCGTCAAGGCGAATGCTGGGAAGGTCCCCCATCTTCGCCTCATAACCTACACATTTCACAAACAAAAATACATTTACTCGTATCACACTCAGAACATAGTTACAAGTTTCACAGATAGATGTCAGCACAACATAACAGGAATATACAGGGTGTTACAAAAAGGTACTGCCAAACTTTCAGGAAACATTCCTCACACACAAACAAAGAAAATATGTTATGTGGACATGTGTCCGGAAACGCTTACTTTCCATGTTAGAGCTCATTTTATTACTTCTCTTCAAATCACATTAAACATGGAATGGAAACACGCAGCAACAGAACGTACCAGCGTGACTTCAAACACTTTGTTACAGGAAATGTTCAAAATGTCCTTCGTTAGCGAGGATACATGCATCCACCTTCCGTCGCATGAAATCCCTGATGCGCTGATGCAGCCCTGGAGAATGGCGTATTGTATCACAGCCGTTCACGATATGAGCTCTAACATGGATGGAAAGTAAGCGTTTCCGGACACATGTCCACATAACATATTTTCTTTGTTTGTGTGTGAGGAATGTTTCCTGAAAGTTTGGCCGTACCTTTTTGTAACACCCTGTATGTAGAAAGGAAGGGGTTCTACCACATTAATATTTCCCAAGTAGGGTATGGTATGAATCTCCATGTAAAAGAGAATGGTAGAGCAACCAGGGCAGAAAATTGAAGATGAAGATAATTACATTTTCCGGGGTCAGGTTTACGGCGATTGATGCCATAGGCGTACTTCATAATAGTTTTCTTGAAAGCGAAATTAGTCATTTTCCTTTTGATTTCTGAACTAGAACTGAAACTTTGACTGTGCCTCCAGGCAACATCAAAGAATTTAGCTGCATAAGTTCCATCGAGATTCGTTGTATTTATTCGTGGTACTGGAGACGCACCGGCTGGCAAAAAGAAAGAAATGGGGTATTCACTATTCAGCATGAGCTCTACTCTGATAAACTATCATCCTGGACATAGTGGATGGACTTGAAATCACAGGTTTATCAGTGATACTGATAGCGGGGATCTATCATTTAAATGACACTACTAAATTCAATACGCATTCCTATCTTGGACACTATCCACAGATAGTCCGCCTTCTCTCGTCACGGCATTGTCCTCCTGCCATTGGGGGAGGGAGCGATATTATTGCTAAACGGAAACAGGTTTGTGTAAAAACGGTTCGCCAGCGGAGTATTGGATACAATGCTTTTCAGCAGGGAAATTAATACAGTTTTACTGCCTAGAAATCATTGGATCCGTTATTTGAGGTAATTACAACCTTCTGTACAATTATTTTACATTTTAACCGAATATTATTGACTGTTAGTTACCTTCCCACCAAAGATAACTAACAGGCAATTCGCCCAGGATTTACAGTTGTCCAGTGTTAGTTACTCTTTAAGTAGGAAGTTTCCGAATTGGGTGTAAAAATACTCACGTTACCACACGTCAAAACATATAATAGTTCGATGGTAGCACTGTAGATTGCTGGGTTTTGACATATAAGGACATCAACCCACGTCGTATCTGACTATAATATCAGGTGGTCATCTAGACGAGACGCGCCCAAAAGCCCTAACAAAAAAAAAAAAAAAAAAAAAAAAAAAAAAAAAAAAAAAAAAAAAAAAATCTAGACGAATACTACGCTACTCCTAATTTATAATTTAGTAACAGCGACTTAAATGAAACAACTTGCATTAGCAATCCATTACCATCTCTGGCGGGCACAAAATATTTCTATAGCTGTATTTCCATTTTGTAAACTATCTTACTTGTAGGAGACGACTGTGATTGGTATCTTTGTTTGGTACATAAATGGCGGTAGTGCTGTAAGTGCGTGCCAGCTGATTGTTACGTCACCAAGATGCTCCTGCACTTACGAGTTTGGCTCTGGCTTCATCGGTACACACCTGTTGCTCGCATTTGCTTCATCCGCATTTTCTCCTTCTCATTCATCCAAAAAGTGGGAAATAATTACTAAATATTCAGTAACTCATCGAAGGGGCAAAGAATACGAATGCAGTGCACTAAATTTTGAAACGAAAACATGCCCGTACGGTTGTCTTGGGCTTTACACCTCTTCAACGTCGAAGTTATTAGACACGGAAGAGGATTTGGGGACAAGGAACGCGAAGGAATTCAGCCATGGCCTTCTGAAGAAGCCATCAAGGCGTTTTCCTTCAATGATTTCGGGAAACCACGGAAAACGAAATCTGCAAGGCCAGACGGAGATTCGAACCTGCGTCCTCCCAGATACCAAACTTGAGCGCTCCTGCTCACCCGCCGTACACGGTCGAAATGTTGGCATTTTAACCGCACCTACGCGACTTAAAATAAAGTTGTGTATTTAATTTACCGTTGCATGCTATACTATTTTGTATTTCATGCAGCATGGCATCGCGTTCAACCACAATTAATTTATGACAAAATCATGTAATCAAAATCAAACAGCGAAGTCGACAAGCCTTGTAGCGTTTGGCGGTCGATGTATTTGTTCTTCATCCTAAGTGTAATTCGCAAGCATAGTGTTTGGAGGACAGTTCGATGTTGTGCATTGAACAACGGCAAAAAACAGCACATAGCGTTAAACCTGTTAGTGATTGCTTTTAAAAAGTAACTATCCATAGTCTGTACTCAGGGACCAACCCGTCGCGTCCCTGGGGGAATTTCAGGAGCCTAAATATAAATGGTAGTGCATGATGCAAATGTAATAGCTATAAAGTTGTTCTGAATGAAAATTATAGCACTGTTGCTTTCATCGTCATGCACTGCGATTTTACGTGAAGTAAAAACCTGTTTCTCCTTTCTAAAATGTACTTGCGTGATAAATGAGCTATCGTACATCTAAGAGTAATTGAATTTCACGGTAGCCACGCAACCGCTAGCAACCCACGGCTGTCAGCACCTTATGTCTGCACTGAAGTCAGAGATATAACCCTCTGTATCGCTAAATGTCAGACAATCCGTCTTTGTTGCAGAGAAAAAAATCCTCTGTAGAAACAGTACGTAAACTCCAAGTTGAATTAAAAGTGACATTAGATTTCTAAAGGTAATGAAATTACCAAAACGTTTCTTACAAGTTAATTTTATCAGATAAAGGAATGTTCTGCTCTATATTCGATAATATTTAATCAATAAACTTCCTCCACCGCAGCACTTTAACACAAAGATATTAGTTGCGTGTAATTATTTATAGCTAAGAATCGTTTTCAAGGAAGAGCGACTGGTCCGAGCGTGGTGGGTGAGCGGTTTACGCTCTGGCCTCGCATTCGGGAGGAGCTGGTCCGAATCCCCGTCCGGGCATCCTGATTTGGGTTTTCCATGGTTTCCCCAAATCACTACAGTCGAATGCTGGGATGCTTCCTTCAAAAGGCTTTAGTCGAAATCTTTCCCGTTCCTTGTCCACCGTCCTTTCCCACCTCTAATGAATAAGCAAAAAAAAGAACACGAGCGACTGGTTCCCTTCCAGGCCTAGTACCTACGTTCATTTCGTGGGGTTTATGGAGGTAAAGCTAAGTATTCCGTTTCGTAACTCTAGGTACTACAGAGTAAGTGGCATGGCCAGTGCAATGTTGCGTTCGTTCTTCACTTGTACGACGAGTTTTCTCCTCGATACTCATTGGATAGAAGATTGATTCGGACTTTCACCATCGAAGACAAGTCTTCATATTTGTAGGGAATAGAACTCCCCTCGTAAAGTCTTCTTCTTCTTCTTCTCGTGTCGATGACAGCATGAAATAACTGGTAGTTTTTCTGCCAATGCGATGGCTTTGTCAGTAGCTGATTGGAGGTCAAATTGAAATACATTTATTGGAATTTGTGGACAAGACAGCAAATGTACCATGGTTTCTCTCTTCCCGCACGAACATGTGGTATCTGGCTGTTCTCCCAGTTATCCCAAAGTGGCAAGTGTATCTTTGCAGCGGCCAACTCCAACTCGAAGCCTGTTTAGCGACGTCCATATGGGCCATGGTTGTTCAGACCCAGGTGGTAGACCCTCTTTTGGCTTGACCCACTCGAACCCTTGTTGTAATCTATTCTCCCAAGCCAGTATTCTTTCATTGCTTTGACCTCCAGATGGTGGCTTTGAAGTTCGCATGAAGCTTGAACGGGACTTTAGTCTCAATGGAACTGGTTTATAGTCATGTTGGGAGTGTCGTAAAGTGAATCAGCTTTTTGTCCGTATCATCATTTTGATTACCAATAAGCGGTGAATATTTCCATCTGCTACCTCACGTATAACTCTGCCATGAATTCACAATCTACTGTAACCTGTAAATTCTGTACTTCATACGCAAAGGTTACGGATATTATAGGATCTCGAGAGCTTATCTCGCCTAGATCTGTATGTCTCAATCCTGATGACGAACAGGTGAAGACATCAATCAGGAGAGAGTGGCGACACTGGTTGCTGGTGTTTCGCAAGGCGGCGGCGCCAGCAAAGTGCGGACCTAGTGACCCGTCTGACTGGCTCATATGGTGATTCAAACACAGACATCACGCTGCAGCAGAAAAAGGAATAAGCAAATTATGGCGAGATGTACTCTGCGTAACATATAATCTGCACTTTCAAGCCGAAGTAAATAAAATTACTTGACCCACTGTAACAAAAACAAACAGTGGTACAGGAGAGAGACAAGACCAACGTCTACAGGGAGCAATTGTATTTGATAGGAGGCAAGACAATACTGGGAACATGTCACTGTGGCAGACTAAATCAAGGATTACACGCAGTCAAAAATATTAGTGGAAAACTTAAAAGAAAGGTGTTTTAAACATTCCCCATTTTGATAAAGAACAGATAGTTATATTTCAGATGAAATGGACAAGGGAGGCCAAGTTGATGGTGTAGCACTAGATCTGTCAAAGGCGTTTGACAGAGTTAGCCATAAAATGGTAGTAAATAAGGTAAAAACCATTGGAGTAGATGAGAAAGTGATTTGCTGGGTAAAAGAATTTTTAAAAGGCAGAAAACAGAAAGTTAGGATAGGAAATGCAGTATCAAAAGAAGTGGAAGTAAAAATGGGTGTGCCGCAGGGTAGCGTATTGGGACCATTGCTATTCATTATTCTAATGAATAATTGTGTTGATTGTTTACTATGTGAAATTAGATTGTTTGCAGATGACATAATGCTATATAAAAGAATCAAAACGATAGAGGATTGTAAACAGTTGCAGGGTGATCTGGACAGGATATCTAGTTGGGTTTGTAATCATGGGATGAAGATAAATGCAAAGAAGAGTCAGCTTATTAGATACACAAATAAAAAACTAAAGGTCGATTACAATTATATGGTGGGGAAAGAATTGCTTGTTGAAGACTTGAAATGTAAATATGTTGGCATTACATTTAATAACAAGCTTAACTGGGCAGGTCACATTGGACAGGTGGTACGCAAAGGTTTCAAAATTCTGCACTTGTTGGAGAGAGTGATGAGGGGATGCACGAGAGAAGTTAAGGAATTGGGTTACATAACTTTGGTCAGACCATTGCTCGAATATGGTGGTGTAGTATGGGACCCACATTTTTCGTATCAAATACAGGAGTTGGAGAGGGTGCAAAGAAGGGCTGCTAGATTTGTTTCTGGAAATTATTGCAGAATGCAATCAGTGACGGATATGATAAAGAAGCTGGAATGGGATTCATTGCAAGACAGGAGGAGGATGAGGAGAGTCATGGGAGTGTACAGGTCATATACTGGCGATGAGGCATGGAAAGATATTGGCGTAGGTATGAAAAGTAGTTCATGGAAGGGAAAAGATGACCATGACCACAAGCTGGCACTCGATTTCAGGCACAAGGGTGTTGGAAGATTTTCTTTTTTAGGTAAGGGTGTCAGGAATTGGAATGAGTTACCAAGAGAAATGATGAATAATTTACCGAAAACGTTGAAAGAATTTAAAGATAAAATTCGTAGAGGGCAAATATAGATGGGTGCAGGATAGGGGGAAGATGGGGGTGTAGGGGAAATTGCCACCGGAGCCTGTGCTCCATTGCAATTAAATTAAATTGAAAGTTGCTACTAGCATAGAGCACTGTAAGACTGCTGGCCTTTGAATTACACTGAAGAATTAAAGCATGCATGATCAGTTCGAAGAAATAAACAATGGATTAAGTTTTATTGATACTGTAACAACAAACAAGTTAGATGGATTCACTAAAAGGTGTAATATAACAGTACCTCTGTTTTCCATCTGCGTGTACTGTGTTCCCCCTTTTGGTGTTTATCATAGCCTATAAAGTTATTTTACGTCTTAACTACGAAGTTAACAACAAATCTGTCCACTCTTAAGGCTCAATACTTCACTTTGAAACCAGTCGTAAATGTGTGGAAACTAAACTTCAGTGTATTTTAACATTACGATCGCAAAACGTAAAGCATAATATAGAGGTATTGTAGTGGTAAGAATATAATCACCTTATCATTTTCTCACTTGGTGCCGTAGGAGCTTGTGCATTTGTGCGCCAAGCAACCGTATCCTTTTGTCGAACCGCAGGTTCAACCGCTGCACCAAGCAACCGTAAACTTTGTTAAACCATAGGTTCAACCGCTGCACTACTTCCCGCTGAAAACACACTTAGACACATACTTTTACACTTCCTAACACAGCTTCTGATCTGCACCCACTGAGAGGTGGCACAGAGGTCTTGCTTGTTCGGCCACCTGTGGCTCAGTGTCGTCCTTCTCCGGCAACCGACGCACCCTTTTGTCTCTTTTGGCGGGCGAAATTCCATTGGCCGATGAGGTGTCTCCGCCACTGGTCAACCCCCACCGTTCGCCATGAAAAGAGAGAGCACATCTTTCCGTCAATAGGTGGCATACCCTGTCTCTCCAACCAACCTTTTCATTCACACTTTGGTCCTATTAATATGATAAAATGTGGAGTGACACTCTGTTCACTACATTACACCCCATCCAAGTTAAATTTTCGGTTGACCATAACCACTGTTACGGTTGAACGAAAATTTGATAATCGTCTTTGTCTCATACATCCGCACTATTCTATTCTCATGTCCCTTTGAGCTCTTTTTTTTCAGTCACTATTCCTGATGTGTTTATTAATGTTTTTGATTTGTCTCAATGTAGGTCCCCAAATTATTTTAATCAAGTACAAGTTGAAATATAACATGTTAACTAAATAGAAAAAGTGCGAATCTGTCCCATCCCTGTTACATTATTGTAAGTTATTTTTTTTTTTTTTTTTTTTTAAATCTGAAAGTGTATTTTATCAAAATGTTCAATTTGCAGCCTGATGAGTGTGAACGAGATGCAGCCATGCTTTCTGTTATCATGTTCAAATGAATGCTACTTACTAATTTAATTTTCAGAACAGAACAACATGTTATGTGTCCATGTTTGAAATTATGATTTTAATTTGATATGCTTATCTAAATGATTTTTTCTGTATCCATGTGTCATATTGTGTTAAATGTGTTTTCATGTTTCTCTGTGATTTCCTCATGGTGGTATAACGGCGTTGCCATTCTTTGATTTGATGGGTGGTCCTGAAGTCAGTTTTGTTGGAGGAGTTCAAAAATAAGTGTTGAATCTTTTGGTATTGCGTGGAGTTTAATGTATTGGGGTAATGTTAAGTTGTATAACAGTTTTCCTTTTGTAATGAAATTTATGCGCAACATCTTTTAAGACCGAACCAAAATTCTGATTGATAAGTGCTTAAAGAAGTCACATCGGAATAAATGATTAAAATGGAGGGACAGGTTGGTGCAGAAGTAAATTCATACGTGCGAACTGAAGTAGATGCCACAAGTATGACACACGACACATACAGTAGACCAATAGAAATCACACAGGTCCCCTCAAATCAGTCCATTTTACCAGACCATATGCGATCAATGATGCAAATATTGCTAGATGGTATGAATGCTCAGTTCAACTCTTTAACCGAACAGATAAACGCTCGTTTCAATGCGGTTGATGAGGGACAAGAGCAACTTCGATCACAATTGATAGGAGGACAGAAGGAGTTAGGTGTCAAGTTAGGGAACCAACTTCAAAATTTTAAATGTGAAATGAAAGAAAGTTTCGAAAATTTCAAGAAAGATGTTCGGGAAGAAATTAAGAGCGTGAACACTGTGAATGACAATCTAATGTCAAGGTGTGTAAAATTAGAAGTAGCTAGGGATAACGCTGAAATACAAATTACAGACACCCGTAAAGAGGTCGATAATCTTGCAAAGGATACGGAAAGGAGGACGGCAAATTTGTCAATAGAGGTAAATGAGATCAGAGAAAGGACCACAAATAGATTATCAGAGATAAATGGACACATAAAACAAATTGATAACAAAATTTCTTCACTAAAAGAAGATGGCAAAGATCTGAGGGAAATACAAATTTCTTTTCGGGCAGATATTATGTCAAAATACAGAGGAATAGAGGAGGTTGTTGCTTCACTTAAGAATGGTCAAAAGGATCAGGGTACTTGCACACATAGGTGTGTAACAACAAAACAAGTGCATATTGAGTTGTATTTTCCAAAATTTGGTTTAAAGATGGGAAATATTAATGAAATACCGGAAATTGTAATTTGGCCGAACAGTCACGATGCAGTTGTTCTGATCGTGGAACATGCAAATAAATTTGATGCAGCGGTAATACCGTTTTATGAAGGAACTTGCGTGTCTGAAACAATTCATGTTCCATCCAATGAGACTAGGATGATTTTGTCGCTTGATATGTCTCATATGAATCGAATGCCATTGTCAAACAAAAGCAATTCGTTGATGTGTAATGAATATAGTGTTTTTCCTCAGGGTTTGAAAAGAGTGCCGTGTAATCAAGATTTTGGATTACGCGATAACACAGTACCAACTGATTTGGCTAACTTACAAAGCGGAAACATTGCTCGTACATTAAATATGAAGGAAAAGTTAGATGTTGGGGTTACAACCAAACTCAAACCAATTGCATTATCGGGAGGGGGAAATAAACTCCTCAAAAGATTATGTAGAGCAGACATTAATAGAATAATGTTTAGTAAAGACAGACTGCACAGTGTTCTTGTTGCAAAAACAAGAAAACAGTTTGTTTCCATCATTCTGCAAAAAGAACGGAAGATTTATCGCAGGTGTGTTTGGCATGCATCGGTCCCTTTCGCTAATGATCTGTCGGCCAGATGGCGCGCAGGCGACCTTGAAGGGATTATGGAATTATACCTGAGGTGTTCTGTCCTAGTAGTAGGCTACAGCTGTAGCAATTTGTCGCGTGAATACGTGTTGGCGAAAATAAAGGGAGTGGGCTCCTGGAAAAGGAAATTTAAATGGTTCTATTGTTCGGGTAAATATTATTGCATTTTGCAAAAAACCGAAAAGCTTGCTGATATAAAGTCGACGTCAGGGAGACGGATTGGTTCACATGAATTAAAGAGACTTTCACTCATAAAAAAGGAGCCGATTTTGCTATGATTACGATACAGAAGTTTGATTGAAAATTAAGGTATTGTAGAAATAAGTTAACTTTATGAATTTAGCTTGCTGAAAATGTAGTAGCAAACCCAAGCATTTAAAAATTAAGAAGCGTCTAAGGAACACTAATTGGAGCATTTGTTTGTATTTGGAACAATGTTTATAGAATAGTAGTAAAGAAATTATCGGAAGCTGAAGAATAGTGGAAAATCTGATACCCGAAGTATTTAAACGGAATGTTTCTATTAGAAGTGATGGTATTGAAATAATGAGAACTTGAAACATTTGTTAAATCCGAATCTAAGTGGAATAATCATTTTTGTTTTAAAAGTAATGGAAAGCGTTGACAACGTTAGCGTGTAAATGTCATGAACCGTTTATAAGATAGTAGAGCCATGGAAGTTTTATATTGGAGAAACTGGTATGTACGCTCGTATACAGGGATAGTGGAAGAGTAATTACATCGATTGTACACCATTTGATTATGAAGAAGTTGTTGTGATGCGTGTTCTCGTTGGCCGTGATTCGTAAGTCCAGACAGAGACCGTCATAATATGCGCCATGATGCGTTTAAATATTTTGTTTTGCGACAATCCTGTGATGTAACATTAATTTTGTCTTTGTTATAATATCCCACGTAGTATACGAAAAGCGACAACAGTTTGGGTAGTTGAAAGATTAGTATCAATTGGATTAAATGGTTCGTTGACAAAGGTATGATAAACATAGCGGTATTACATGAGTGTTGTTAAGTGAATAATGATTTTGACTACACATGAGTTCATTCTACGCCCAAGTAGATTTACACATTTTGACTTTGTTTTCAAGTCGTTTCCATCACTTCTACTGGCCAATAATTAATGATGACCGTAGGGATGTTAGCTTGGTCAAAAGGTATTCGGGTATTTCCAATTACTGCAAGATTAAGGACAGTTTAACTAGGATTTTAATTAGACAAATCAAACTACATAATATTTAATAACAATGTTGTATCATGTTGTTTTCGTTGATGTTACTAGATGAGAGTGAAGATAATTGGCGACTATGCCGTACTATTAGAGTTGATTACAATGATTATAGCAGTAGAGGAGGAAGGATCTATGATTAATTGTTCTTTGCAGGGTTACAAAGTTGTTAGTTAAAAGTAACTGAAAGCATAAAATTGTTTTAAGATAGAAGTAGGGTAGAACAATTCAATACCACTCTGAATATGTGGATAAGTAATTAACCTGCAGAGTCAGATGGTATAGCAACCATATTAAAAAAAAAACACTAATTTCAAGGTAACAAATAATTTTTTTAAAAAAATCTGTACTATAGTTGATTTTAAAGAGTTTTGTTTATAATTTTTCTTGCATCAATGAAGATGTATTTCTGTTTATATGTCCAATACATGTTAGTGTTAATTGTTATGCAGTGACATTTGAGGGATGTTTGATGTATGAGATTACATGTGTATATTTTAATATGTTTATAATTAGTATACTGATTGTTACTCATTAATTAGACTTAAGAGAAAAATTGCATGAGTGAGAGAATGAATGACATAAGAAGTTGTGACATCAAGGCTAATCAATAATAAAATACACTTGCAGATCTGAATAATAAAAAAAAAAATTAGCTTACAATAACGAAATAGGGATGGGACAGATTCGCACTTTTGCTTTTTGTTTTACATGTCATATTTCTGTTTGTATTTGATTAAAAAAAAATAACTTGGGGACTCACATGAGACAGATAAGCTCAAAGTGACATGGGAAGAGTGTAATGCGGATGTCTGAGACAAAAACGATTATAAATTTTCGTTTAACCTTAATAGTGAGTGTGGTCAACCGAAAATTTAACTTGGATGGGGTGTAATGTAGTGATCAGGGTCACTCCATAGTTTTTGTTGTGACTGGCAAGAGTGGCTGGATGAGACAGGGTAGGCCACCTATTGACAGAATATTGAGGTGTGTTCTTTCTTTGCATGGCGGTCGAACCTGATTGGCAGTGGAATTTCGCCCGCCAAAGTGGACAAAAGGGGAGCGCTGCCGGAAGAAGAGCACTGAGCCACAGGTGGCCGAACAAGCAAGACCTCTGTGCCACCTCTCAGTGGGTGCAGATCAGAAGCTGTGTTAGGAAGTGTAAAGTTATGTGTCTAAGTGTGTTTTCAGCGGGAAGTAGTGCAGCGGTTGAACCTATGGTTTAACAAAGTTTACGGTTGCTTGGTGCAGCGGTTGAACCTGCGGTTCGAAAAAGGATACGGTTGCTTGGCGCACAAATGCACAAGCTCCTACAGCACCAAGTGAGAAAATGATAAGGTGATTATATTCTTCCAACTGAAAATGTTTATGGATCAAAACTCCTGTAAACGGTCCTGGGTGAAGCAATTCACCAGTTAAGAACTTCTCATGCTATTAAAATTGTTTTTTTTTATTATTTGAGCTAGTCGGACAATTTGTATTGAGTATGAACAGCGTATAAGCCTAAAGCATATAGTAGTCTCATGTAGGGTGGCGCCCATAGTATACAGTGTTGTTTTAGATGTGATTATCGTGTAAAAGAGAAAATAATTGTCAATTCTGTGTATAATCAAAGGTATGTTTTATATGTTAAAATAAATGTTTGCTTTTATAACTGATTCTTTGTTCAGAGCGAATCTGTTCACTTCCCTGCCAAGATGAAATGCTTTAAAGATATCAATACAGAAATTTTGGTCTAAAATTAAAAATATTAAATTTTCATAATTTTTGTTGCTCTTTAAGCACAGAGACGGTCGGACCGTCACAGTATGTTCCAAACAGGTGTTCAGTGACTGCGGAGATAACTCAATTCGAGACGGCGCTTAATAAAAAATGCAAGATGTACTTGTCTTAAACAACAGACACATAAATTTTATCCAACATCATCTTCATGCATGTTTTACTATAAGTTCCAAGAATAATTTCTTCAGCCAGTAATTCTTTTATGTGGGAAACTAATGTTATACTTAAAAAAATATCGGTGTTAGATGTAGTTAAAAATTTCGGACTAACAAGCTTATAAACAGTCTAATTGTAAATTGCAACATAGAATAACTTATGACTAGGTGTTACCTTGCTAGGATGCGCCTTGGGACAGTACATATGAAACTTTGAAACCAGATGTATAAATCTTTTGCAGACTTCGAGTACTGTAATTGAGGACTCCGAGGTGCAGAGCCAGTTTGCTCGCGGTCTATTTTGAGGCTGTGTTGGGTGGGTCCGTTAATGACGGCATAGTTCTCTGGTCGATGACTCGCCCGGGGATCGTGAGCGGACCCTCTAATTGGACAGCTGGTAGCCGGCTACACGTGCAGTACACTCTGAGTCTCGAGCAAGGCTGGAGGAGTCTCCACTTAATGGAAGTGCAAAACAACTTACTCACTCAGTACTTGTCAGATTGACGCTTTTGAGTGAAGTTATGCATTAAGCGGTATGTCTACTCAGTGGGAAGGTGTCGGACAGAGGTTCCAAAAGTTCACGAGATCTGTCAGAAATTCTACTGGCTTTTAACCTGCTGTGTTAGGTACACTAAAACGCTTTCGTGGTATGGATTACAAGCAAAAAGTTTGGTCTCCTTTTACTGTAGCGAACCATGAACTTTATAAATACAAAAAAGAAGGAAAATTGAAGCATTTGAAATGTGGTGCTGTAGTCGGATACTGAAAAAAAAGTAGACAGATAAAGCACGAAATGAACGAGTTTTGGAAATGATGGTGATGAAAGAAGTTTGTGGAGGCCGGCCTCGGTAGCGTGGAGGCTAGAGTGCTAGCTCCACGTGCCGATGGCCGCCGGTTCGAGTCCGGCCGAGGGCATGGGTGTTTAAGTGTTGTGTCTGTGAATGTTGTGTTCGTGTTGTAGTGTCCTTGTGATTACACTTGAAAATATGTACACTGGAGAAACTAATACATCGATAGAAACAGAATCACATTGAGCTGGCTGTGTGGCCTCAGTAGCCAAATGCCATTAAATTAAAAAAAAAAAAAGTTTGTGGAGGAGTGTTACAGAAAGAAGAGACAGTATGGTAGGTCATATTTTCGGACATGTATGATTGGTTAATTTGTTATTGGAGGGAACAGTCGAATGAAATAACTGCAGAGTGAGACAGAGATTAGAATATATGAATCAGATAATTGAGGACGTGGGTTGTAAGGGTATGTCAAGATGAGGAGGTTGGTGCAAGATAGGAAGGGATTGAGGATTGCATCAAATAAGTCAAGAGACTGATAAGAGTAAAAAAACTAAAAATTAAAAAAAAACGGTGTGATGAATGGGATAGATCGATAGAGACGGATTACGCGGCCAATTGAAACGCTATCACTATGGCGTAGATGTCTCACGAAGTTGTTGTACCTCTGTTATTACAGTCATAATAACTACTCTTGCTCTAGAGCTACTTCAGGAAAAAATTGAATTGCCTTCAAGTCTCTTACCCTCCCAGTATTTCTTGTGTGACACCTTTCGTCATACTGCTTTTCCTACAGCCCAAGATACCTTCACGAAACTATTTTGGACTCGTTAGCGACTTATGAAGAAGAAGTTGAACACAGGATGGTGAATATGACGTAGAATTTTCGAGAACCTTTGAAAAAGTCAAATAGGTGATGCGAGAAATGTTTGAGACAGTAATAGTATTTCCTCTCGATGCAAAGTGGAAATATATTCAAAGAGATTAAGACGGGGCTTATTTAAATGCAAAAGTCATGTTAGTCTAACAACACGACAAACACTTACAATGCTTGCGAATTAAACCTCTTAGATTGTTGGTCCATGAGACATCATTTCAGATGTAAAAACCGGTTACATTTTCTCAATCTGGAAAGCTATTAACGCAGATTTAATTTAATATAATTGCGATGGAGCACTTGCTCTGGTGGCAATCTCCCTACACACCCATTTTTCTTCATTCCTTTTTCCAGCTACTAATTTCAACTTTAAATTCTTTTACCGTTTTTTGGCAAATTGTTCATCATTTCTCTTGGTAACTTATTCCAGTCCCTGACCCCCTTACCTAAAAATGAGACGCATTCCAAACCCGTGTGCCTGAAATTTAGTGCCATTTTTGTGGTCGTGGTTCCCTTCCATGCACATCTGCTAATTCCTCCACCAAGATCTTTCCACGTCGTATCACCAATATACGACTTGCACACTCCCATGATTCTCTTCACCCTCCTCCTGTCTTCCAATGAGTCTTAGTCCAGCTCCTTTATCATATCCCTTACTGATTGTGTTCTGCGGTAATTTCCAGTGATAAATCCAGCATGCATTCTTCGCACCCCCTCCAACTCCTGTATTTGGTACCCAAAATGTGGGTTCCATACCACACTACCATGTTCAAGTAATGGTTTGACCTACGTTTTGTAACCCAATTTCCTTACTTCCCTAGTACGTTCCCTCGTCACTCTTTTCGACAAGGATTTTGAAACCTTTTCCTAATACCTGACCAATGTGTCCTGCCCAGTTGAGTTTGTTATCAACTGTTAACTTTGAACCATTAATGAATGTATCTGCGTCACCCGTTCTCAAAATTTGTCTGTCGATAGTTTTCACTGAGGCATATATCTATATTGCGGAACTGTAAATCGGGGTTTAGTGAAGGCGTAGCATAAAGAAAACTTGGAACACGGAAGAGCGATTGGAACCTTTTTCATGCTCCGTTTCGATCACCGAGGACTGCGTGGACACTGGCCAACTGTTTTCACAGGTAGCCAGTGTGACTCATCAGAGAAGGGAGGAACTGAGTTTCTGCACGAATTCTAAACGGGTCTGATAGGCGTGACTTACTAAATCTATTGAAGGAAAGTCTGCGTTGCCATCTGTCCGTGTAAGGGGGCGTCTATAAATTACGCGAGGTGAAATAGGGGGAGGGGGGGACCAATTAAATCTCACCAAACGCGAGGGGGTTCAACGGAAATCTCACCTGAGGTTTTTGAAACATTTTTTGGACTGTAGAGCTAAAAAAAAAAGTCTACAAATAATTTAGTCGAAATGTGGGGGTGTAACCGGCTTTGTAAAGAGTGAGACCTAGAAAAGAAAAGTCTCAAAAAAAGTTGCGAGGGCGATTTCGGGGGGGGGGGCCTCACTGACGAGATCTCACCAGAGGGGGGGGGGGAAGTCGGACCATATCTCACGATGTCTCACCAGAAGAGGGGGGGGGGGGTCCGGAAAAAAATGTCGCGTAATTATTGGATGCCCCTAACTTTGTGTGTTATTTATGGTGTGAAATTTTTGATTGTGAAATGTATAGTATCTGAGTCGGAGTTTGAGGACCGTCGTAGCATTCACCTAGAACCTAGAAGATTGCGGAAAACAGCAGTCAGGACGGCCTGGTCTCGTGCCCGGTCTCGTTGAACATCCAGTTTGCGGCTCGTCAGCGCACTGAGCCACTCTAGTGGGTTTTAACCTCATACATACAGTTA
Source organism: Vandiemenella viatica (assembly GCA_031002005.1). Classification (NCBI taxonomy): domain Eukaryota; kingdom Metazoa; phylum Arthropoda; class Insecta; order Orthoptera; family Morabidae; genus Vandiemenella; species Vandiemenella viatica. Next base: position 203,459,998 of record CM061919.1, on the reverse strand, counting down.
GTTAAATTAAGTAGAGAACACTATTTAGTCTTATTCCATTTAAAGAAGAGTCGAGTATGAATCAAGGCACCGTTAAATATAATAGTGACAGCCGTGAAATAATACATTTGCTCGCGAAAAAAAATAGCAAATAGAATTTGTAGAATTTGATTTTGAGCTCTGGTTTGGAGTGTGGGAGTTGAGATCAGCTGGCTTCACTTTCACCAGACGGTGGATGGACGTCGAATGTCGGACCTCAAGTAGCAAGTGGATAGCTTTCACTGTTGCTGCACTGAAGGCAGCTAATTATTAGAAAAATGGTTTAACATTTATTTCAGCACATAGTTGCAGGCGCATTTCCACCTAGTCTCTACGAACTACCGGAAGTGAAATGCATTTGCTGTATGATATTAACCGTGGTGTTGGCACACGACTATAGAGTCCTCAGAAGATCAGATTTTTAACACTTTATTTATCTTTTAATGCACTTATGCCAGTTGTTTCCGAGTTCTGATACAATTTCTCTTTTGTTTCAGGTAAGGAATCAGTTCTCGACAAAGCCCGAAGCAGCGTGGTATGTTACCACATCATTTATTTTATGATCACCACGAATACAACATACCGTAGCTGTTCGTTACGCCTCTCGCTGCAATGTTTTAATACCGGCTTATAATCAATTAGAAAGGAGGCTTTTTTCGACGAGCTTTACTCTCGTAGAATTTTTTCACAGTTACAATATCAACTAAGATCATATTTTAAAGGGTGTGCATTGACTTGCAGAATTTGTTTTGAAATAAAGTACTTTCAAGAGCTCTATCTCCTGCAGGGTGGCGTCATCTTCCGACTATGTCTCAGAATATAGCGAGTGCTTTGTTTGAAGACATGTGCTTAATAAGAGATCCTTAATACGAGGTGATCATTCTTTACTCTGGGTTGTGGGGTTCCTCTGCTTTCAGTACGAGACGCTTGATCCAGTGATGTTTGTCGTCTTTATTTAGACTTGTGTCGTTCCACTTATATTACACAACATTCTGAAACTGTAATACAACTTTTATATTAAATGTCTACAAAGATAACGGTAAATGCTATTGCTCAATTCCACTGGACATCAGATTGAAATCAGAGAATGTGTTCTATCAGGTTTTTTTCATCAAATATCGGATAAAACTTCCATCCAAAATAGAGGCACGAAAATCTTGCAAGGCGTATTTTGTCCTACTGGGAAGCAGGGAGAAGAGACGAACCTGGTGCTGTTTATGTTATTGGATTGTAGAGTTACATGCAATTTAGCTCTGTCTTAACGTTGGGATTTTCACTTATACTCATTTAGGAATTAGCATTCAAATTCTTTGCTGACAAGACCGCCAGCAGAGACCATAGATGTATTAATGTCTAACATTTTCCAGACTCATCCCGTCGGTAAACCGTATTTCAAGTTCAGATTATTCTCAGACGGTTACTGGATTAGCAATTTACAATAGTACCAACTTTAATATCCCAGTTGTATTAATAGTGGGAATACTCAATCTTTGAAATTAGATAAGCGACAGTCACTTTATTGGAATATTTTTTTACGTCCATTTTCAAGGGAGAACTGATTAAACTTAGCTGTAGTAGTAACAGAATTAACCACTTTCACTCAGATTTCTATAAACAAAAATTAACACTATGAACTGGTTTTATGTATGGTATGTTCTTTGGGACATGACTGTTAGCTTTCTATTGCCAGCCACATCGTCCAACGTGAAAGGCCTTTGCCGGAGATATCACAGTAAAGAAACATGGACTGAAAATTTTATTCACTCAATGTACAGATACTAGGAGTCGAACTAACAACCGCTTCGTTATTTATACACCTAGTCATGTGTTAGTATCAAATTATATAATTCCCACTTGCATTAATCTCTGTTCCTAACACTGGTTAAACGTAGAAACCATCACAAATTTCTGACAAGGAATTTAGGTATATTTTTATAATATATGTATATTTTTCCTGTATTCAGACTTTAAAATCGGCGATTTCAACGTGGTTTGGCCATTGGCAAAAATTATGCAAAATTTCTCATTACGCTGTGTCAACCAACGGCCTAACTCGAAATTAAAATCTGTTCTGAATATTAAACCTTTTTATCTCTAATTAGGCATAACTTAAAAACTGTTTAATGGATTTTGACGGTGTTTGCATACTTAAAAACCGTAGTAACTTGTAATCTGAGATTTATTTAATCACGTTATCGTAACTTGTGACGGAATGGAAAATTAAAATCTGATCAAACATTAGCAAATAAATTTAGGAATATTTTGTTAATATATGTATACTTTCCAATATTCAAACGTAAAAATTGGTGTTTTCACTCGGTTTGGCCATTGGCAAAAAAAGGATGCAAAATTTAAGATATTTCTCGTTATGCAGTGTCAACCGGGGCCTAGTTCGAAATTAAAATCTGTTCTGAATATTAAACCTTTTTACCTCTAGTCAGCGTTTTATTACCTTTTTCTACGTTTTAGCACCCGTTTCATTGCAGTTTTGACCCCTTTTATTTTATGCGGCAGGAGCAGAGAGTAAAAGCGGTGCATTGTGACAGAACGAAATGCGTTGCTATGAGCAATGTAACCTCGTTTCCACATGTGTTTTGTTGTGTAATTCTTTTCGTATCAGATGAATTCCAGGGTGAAATTTCTAAACCATGATTCTTTCCAAAAGTCACCTATCGATTCTTCTTATAATAATCGGGTATTCCAGCCCTTAAACCATAAAGTATAGCAAAGCCGCTATGTTATTCAGCGGCAATAGCGTACGTGGAAACCATGTTAATTTATGATGATAATTTACAGATCAACGAAAAAACTACCAAGAGCTTATCGTGTCCACATAGATGCCGTCAGACGCTAATTAAAATAATATGAAACCAATAATACATAGCCATAACTAACGTAGATGTTGGCAGATTGTGATCGGGAAGAGCTGACTAGATGAATGTGAGGTGTGCAGTCGTTAGACAATCTATATATATAAAGATGAATGTATGTATGTTTGTTTGTTCTTCATACAAATCCACAGTTTTCATCCGATCTCGATGAAACTTTGCACACTTATCCTTTGAAACAAGGAGAAAAATACTGTCTACATTTGTTTGAAAAATTATCAGTATAAATAATACATGTTGTCTTATAATTTCGAAAAATTTCTGATCAGCGATAGACAGACGCGTTGGATGTCTGGGTCTCTGTACTGCCTTTCGATATAGCGGTCAGGTAGCTCAGTGGTTAAAGCGCTTGCTTACTGCTGTTTGGATTGTGGTTTCTGGTTCAAATCTCCGTGGAGGCAAAGATTTTTAAAATTGTTTTGATCGTAAGAGTCACGTTGGGACCGTCGGTTATTCGAATTGAATGTTAAACTGTAGATACCACAAGTTTAGGGGTGCAATGCGAGGAAAATCTTAGGTAGTCTTGCAGTGCTATAGGTGTACGCTTTTTTACGTTATATTGATACCTCAGGGATGATTCGCAGTCAGTATGTGTGTGATCTGCAGTAATAATACTATAAATGCGGAAGTAAGTTTCTGTCTTTTTGTTACGTTTTGACGACTAAATGCCTATATCGATATTGACAAGAAAATCTGTTGGTCGGGCACAGGACATTTTCTTTCGGTATGATTAACAGTTGTAGTCACGAAATTTTAAGAACTTATCGAATGGTGAGAGAGAGACGGATGTGCGTATTAGTCTGTAATGTTACGTCGGTTGCTCAAGGTGTGCTTCTCGCGCATTATGTTAGTGTATAATTTGTTAATAAATTTCGTTTAGCGAAAAAAACGTATTATTTAGTATAGATGTCGATTTTCTCTGTCCTATTTCTGTTGTCTGCTTAACATGTTTCTGGCAGCAGTTATTTTGCCTTCTTTTTTTACATGCATTTCGGGCGTAAACTGGACTAAGTTGTAGCTCTAGCAGTGCAGGTGCAGCGAAAGTTATTAGTTAACAAGAATCGGATGCTCTTGCTGAAGAAAGAAGAAAAGACCAAGCTGAAATAAAGCAGTTCTTAGTTAACACTCCGCCCCCCCCCTTTCCCAACATCCACTCACCTTCGTTTGTTTTCTGTTTTTTAAATATATTTTAAATTGATTCTCTTCAAGAAACAGGTTCGACGGTAGAATGATATAGTGATGTTATACCGACTCGGTATTATTTGGGGACCAATCCTTCGTTACCACCAACTTTCTATATTCAATTTTGGCAAAGAAATTTCTTAATCCACGCGAAGAAGTCGCGGGTATCAGCTAGTACTTGATAAGAGTATGTCGTCAAACTTGAAGATTGATTATGGTTGTCGCAGAGGCTTGTCGAGTTGGCGTGCCACTGGGGCGCCTATTCTCAAGGTCACTTTCACCCGTCGTTGAGATAGCCGAGCAGGAATGTAATTCGAGCAATAAAAAGGCGACTGAAGGGTAAAAAGTTCGTACAAGCGGCTGTTAGTTAATGTGTTTTCCCAAGCGGGCGGGCTGGCTGTGTCTCTAATGCGTGACCACTGTGCGAGCAGCAGCTGTAAACCCGCTAATGCTCTCTTAGCAAACGCCGCACCGACCCCGACGCGAATAGTTAAGCTTTAGCACCTGTTTCATTGCGGTTTTGACCCCTTTTATTTTATGCGGCAGGAGCAGAGAGTAAAGGACATAAAGAGCGGTGTATTCTGACAGAACGAAGTGCGTGGCTGTCAGCAGTGTAACCTCCTTTCCACATGTGTCTTGTTGTGTAATTCTTTTTGTGTCAGATGAATTCATCTATCGTGATAAGTACAAGGAGTATAAGTCACAATTTCTTGCTATCCTTTTTTTTTGGTACTATAAATGCATGTCTATCATCTGAATATATGAAGGCCCTATTAACAGTACAAGTCAGTGCTTAGTACATTTTATCCGCTCTGTAAAAGGAGTACTAATCAAGTTACACAATGACAATGACTCTCTGTACTTATCACGATAGAATTTCTATGTGAAATTTTTAAACTATTCCAGCATTGCCTAGGATTTTGCGAAAACCTCATCAGAAACTTTAAGAGCAGGAGATAATATGGTTTAACATGGAGTGCTTGCAAGTACTCAACGATTTCAGAAAAGACCTAAATCTAGATCATAAAAGACTGATTCGAATGTATCGATGTAGGATCCAAGTAACTCCGTAGTTTTCAGATCTGATTGTTTATTTGGTTGAGAATGAGATCTTTGATGCGTCGCAGGATTATGAAGTTTGGTAGATGCTCGAGAATTTTTGATTATTAAATGTTCTGTTTTCAGTCCTTGCACAGATTCAAATCTTATACATTTCTCAGGCTTTCATTTAAACTCACTTTTTCATTTCTTCCTCACAATTTCCTGCTGACTACCACGCCATGAAGGACGATGTAATGTCAGATATAATAATGATGTCAGCGTTTTTTGTGCGGTATTTCCAAACTAGTTTTTGTTTTCTTTTGCTGGTCCCTTTATGTAACGTGTAGTTTTCTAGGAGAAATGTGGTAAACGTCCTAGTATTCACGTGGTTGTATGCCGAAAACCTTCTAAAAACGATAATTACTATCACCCGTTCTTCGGAGTTAAGATTCGAACCCTTGCACGATATACCTTCCTTTGTCTCTTAAGAAGGCGCTTTAACATACTTGGAAAAAATTGCCTTATCACTAATTGTGGTCCGTAAACAAGATGTGGTTTTAAATGTTGACATTTCAGAACATTGTCCAGAACCCATATGGACGAATTCACCAGAATATATACTGTACATGTCATTGAAATCACTGGATTAGAGTTCTATTACTATCGCATTTCAAAGATGGACCTTGAAAGCTTGTCAGGAAACCAACTACAGTTTCTGAACCTGTCAATCAATGGAGTCAAGGTGATCTTGTAGTGATGTATTACAACTGGAGCTAATGAGATGTTACAGATATACGAGCAGGGGTGAACGAAATGTTAGAGTACTGGAATATCTGCGAACATCATAAATGTAGCGTATGTTCATGTTGATGTTTCGCTTTGTTTTATGCGGCAGTTCCCTGTGTATAGACGTTGCGAGCTATCCGTTGGCGTAATTAATTAACTGAATTAATTAATTAACATAATTATCTACGTTGAACCGACGTGTTAGTACAGACTTGCATTCTAAAAGACTTTACAGTATGTTATGGACAAGGAAATTTTAAGCTGCCCTGTTACTAATACTTAATTCTACAACACGCCTCGTCAGAAATTTAGTTAATTAAGTAATAAAGCGTAACTGAGGTAGGTATTGTTACTGTCCATTTACAAAATAATTTTATGATGAAAATCACTTAATCCCGTGACATATTTTTCAAACATTTGATAGCCCGTTAATACGAGAAAACCACATTTATTTACAACGGGTGTCCACCAATTGTATAATTCAGTTCATACTATGTGTAATAGAAGCTAATGGCCAGAAGTGTAATGTGGCAACGCAGCAACATGCGCTTCTTCGTCACTGTCGAGAAAATCTGAATTGAAATATTTCGTTGCGTTCAAACACTTTCTGAGTTATTGTAATTTTAAGGGGCGCGTGGAGCAGCGAGAAAGCTCTCTGCCTCATAAACCAATCGACGTAACCGGATCGAATCTCACTGCCGGCAACTTTTTTAATTTATTCGAATGTAGGCCTATATACAGATTAGTCCCAACAATCAGTTACGAAAATTGTACATGTAACAAGTATTTTTTTAATGCCGTTTGTTGTGAAAAAACGACGCTTTACAGTTGAAGAACAGACTGTTCATTCCCGAGAGGGTCGAAACGAGACGTCGTCGGTATGTCCACAGCAAAAGGCATTTAAAAAAAAATATTATTTGCCTAAATGTTTACAGAGGAAGGTAGAAATTATTTGAACGCAACAGAATATTTCAAAGTCGATTTTCTTGACAACGGCGAAGAAGCTCATGTTACTGCTTTGCCATATTACACCTCCGGCCATAAACTTATATTACACATTGAATTGAGTCGTTATTTTACAGTTGGCGGCCTTCCCTTGTTAGATCAGTAACTGGCAGATTTTAGAGAAAATACAATCAACTTTTGACATTCACACAGCCAAATCCAGTAAATTGCCGACGTATCAACATTCACTTCTCACAATTACTCCGACGCAATAACTCACAGTGCAATCTGCGCGGTAAACAACGGTACCGTCAATACCATAGAAATTAATACTACCTACAGGCTGCTAAAGACCACCAAATTACAGTCCAAGTTTCGTTCCCAATTTACAGCGGAAATAAGGCAGGGATCCTGCAGATTGCCACGATAGTGGGCATTTTGGGTGTGTTACTTCCGATATCACGATGCTGGCATGGAAAGATACACAATTTACTGATTGTCTCTGCAAATCTGGAACCACATATTTCAGGAACGATTTCTGATAGGAATTTATGGGAAAACCAGCGAACTAAATTTCAGATCTGAGTAACTTCTTCCACTATTAAAAAAACGCAATGTAACGACTATACTTATACTTTCGCACATTAAGGAATCTTGTTTTCTATTTATATGGTGCCACTAAGTTGAGTAGCGCTTTAAAACATTCCGAATCTATGCTGAGGAAATGTCGAAAATCTTCAGGCTGTAAACATCTCATAAATTTTCCTTAATAAAATATATTTTTAACCCAGTATCTGTTTGTTTTTTCTTTCATTGTACCTTACTAAAGCTATGTCTACATTTTGTGGATCTGAAAGAAAGTGAGTCATTGTACGCTCTTGCAAGTATTAAACAAGTGCGAATTAAGGCGATTAACATTTTAAACTAAAATTGGGACCGAAATTGTCATGTGAGAAGAAGGCCCAATTGAGATTCTCCCTGCAGGTTGGGACAGTAATTGGGTCTTTAGTTGCCACCTTTAATAATAAAGTCTGTACTGCCCCTACACTACATTGGAACTTTTGTACTACAGTAATTATCCTATACAAAGCTAGTTGATTAAATGATTGATGGGAAGCGAGAATATTAAAATACATGACACACTCCATTCAACGACGCGAACAATTGCGTTGTTTTGGTTTTAGAAACCACTTACACAATTTTTTTTGTACCTATAATTTCCTTTCTCATCTCTGTACTGATTCGGTGCAATCCTCCATTCTGTCCTGAGTTAATATCTTCATTTAATACAATCTTTAAGCCATAGTTAATATGTCAATTTATTGATACACTCTTTAATATCTTAAATGAATAGAGATTTATAGGTTTCGCATCACGTGCCGTATTACAACCTAACCGATGATTTTTTTTTTTTTTTAAACTTCCTTTCAACAAGCTTACCTGAAGTTTCTGACATTGTTATCTCATTTTTCTAATCTGATCAATGCTAACATATGGCGTGAGCTGCTTAGTTGAGGGAAGATTTATTTATTCAGCTGTCTACAACATACATAACTGGATTTAACACTTGTATTTTTGACTAGATCTTCATCAAATCGAAAAGACCCTAGCATCGTTCTTAATCACCTGTCACGTTCGCTGCAGCCAGCGACAGTATTATTTGTTTCGGCGCAGGTTTTAGATGAAGAGTGTCCACTCACACGTAACATTTCACAACACGTCTAGGACATCGTGGGAAATGTCTGTTGCCCCATTAGAGAGAACTCGAATATCTTGTTAGCAAATAGTCTGGCCAGTTCTTACAAGGTTATGTGCCGGCTGGTTATATGTCAACTCACAGAACTCATAACCCGAGCAAATACCGCGTGTTAGTCTGCCTGTAAATGACTCTTCACTACGCAGACTAAGCAACTACGCACGCACCATCATAATTCCTTTATTTACAAGTTTACTTTCAGCAGAGACGCATTTACTAAGTGTGACAGGAAAGTACAAAAAATTCCATTCGATGAGTCACCGAATCGATTCTTCCCCCGAGGGTGACGTATTTTAACTATGAATCATTTTTCAATTTTCTAATGCTGTTATCAGGTTCGAGGAATATCTAAGGATAAAAATAAAACTGGCATTTAGGCAAACTGAAGCTTAGAGAATAAAGGTCAATTTATATATATATATATATATATGTATATTACTTGTTAAACATTTTCGTACAAAACCCTGTTCAATGGTTTATGAAGCACGTTGTATAACACCCATCACACCCAGCCCTTGTGTTAAATGTTATCCGAAGAGTTATGTATAGGAAGCTGGCAGTTGATAAATCAGGGATTTGTATATATTTTGTGTGATTAATTGTCAATTCGTGTATATTTGTCACGTAAGTTAACATTGTGGAGAGAAACTATGGAAATGCCATGTAATGTGTTCAAGGACAGTATTATGTATGTAACATTAATTAAAAGTTTGTAATTGTAAGTACTGATGTGATCTACGATGTATGGAGGATAATTTGCGACGGTTTGGATTGGTTTATGTTGATAATTTTGTGTGTAAATGCATGTAAACAGTATTAATTTTCATTTCAAAGTGTTTTCTACTGATTGTCAGTGATTTTGTACAATTTGTAGTTATTTTTGTATGGATTTAATTGTTAAAGTATTGTTAGAATTTGAGAAACGTCGGTCGAAACTCTGAATTATTCTGAATCTTTCTGTATCGTCTATATAAACAAGCGGCAGAGACGAGTTAGTTAGTTAACTGAGCAGAGAGTTGCAAATTAATTGAAAGTTAGAATCGCTGGAATATTTGCATGATTGTGCTTAGCATCTTTGGTCGAACCGATGCCTATTCTGCGTGTTCTGGGTAATGTTATTGTAGAGCTCACGGAAAAAATAGATCTAAGTGAAAAGTGATTTTTCGGAGTGATATTTCATGCTTACCATTTGGCTGAATCTATGGGTTAGCTCTTGAACCAGTAACAGATCAATAATAAAAGAAGCATATAACAAAATGTTCGCTTTTTCTACATGATAACCAATGTAGAATAGTGCATAAATTTTTTCTCACTCACCGCGTTTGTTTTTCCTTGGATTGTATCTGATAGAGTTACTGTATTTCCGAACCCCTTTCTCATGACAGAGGTGATGTACTAAGTACTTTGTATCTGATGTGATGTATTTTTAAAGAAAAATAAATCTTTGTTCAGATGGAAACCCTTAGCTTGAAACAGTGATCCATTCGTTTGCTGTCGTATATAAGTTTACCCTAGGTAGAGAGTAATAAAGAGTACTTTTCTGTGAGTTAACCTCTGTCTTCCAGTCGGTACTTACCGTCCCCTATGTGACCTTCATTGGACGAGACCAGTAATGTGGGTGTTTGCGCCAGTCATCACTTTGCACCGCCCACAAACTACAAAAACTGTGCAACAGGATAAGCACAACAACGGCCAATTACTGTGGCGCCTGCCAACTTACTGCGCAGAATCTTTCCTCGTAAACACCTTAGGGGAAATTGCGATACCTGTGGCTGGCGTTCTGTATTTATTCTAAAACTATGAACAAGACTTAGATGTTAAAAATCAAACTTGTTGACATCTGCTGCAAATCATATGCCTCAAATATTCGTTGGCCACATCATCATTACTTGTCATCATCACCATCAGTCAATTCAATCATGAAGTTCCCTTATCAGTCCAGGTAGAACATAAACATCTTCTCCAGGTTGAAAAGTCTTGGACGCTTCTCTACCAGCTAATTCAGCGACCCTGCGTGTGTCTTTGTCCCATTGGTCTAATCACACCGCGCACTTCACAACTGGAGTGAGCTAAGATTGTCGCCGCCATTTCGATCTGCTCTCATCTACAAGCATGCGCCTACTGCGGCACACCAGCACTGCTGTTTGATCCCCAGGAGTTGGTAGACAGCGCTGCAGGCATAAACGTTGTTCAAGCCTATCATCTGTGACCTTAGTTTTGGAATACGCACATATATATATATATATATATGTTGAATGTTCCGGGTGAAACACATGTGTGTCAGTTCCAGGGGATGTTCCGCTCGTGTTTGGTGAAACGCCAGACCCTGAGTGGGGTCCATTAAATCTGACTTATGGCATAACAGCCCCATGACAAGGGCCACGACTCAAGATGGGGTGGGGTGCCTGAACTGTTTTCAGCATACAAATAAAAAATAAAAAGTAAATCTATATCCAAGAATAAAGGGTGAGGGGAAGCCAGGGAGTACAGCCAATAGGAAAAAAATGTATTTTTATTATGAAAAAAAGGGCGGTTTTGTTGCATGTCCTGAGCCAACCAGCGAGAAGAGTTTCCCTCCAAATACAGACATTGGCAGACGTCATGAAGAGGGGGCGGAAAGCGACGCTTCGTCCGGCAGCACGGAAGAGAGAGGAACTTGTTGGCTACTGACGGAGAGGTGTAGATCGACCGACCAGCTGACCACGGGAGAGACAGCAGGGAGAGGGAGGCAGCCGGCCGGTCACAGAGAGCTGGTCAACCCACCGACTGCACAACTTAGATTCGCCTGCACGATAATCACCATTCAGAAAAAGGAACCTTTGCATCAACGTCGTTTTACCCTAGATATCGCCCCGAGACAGACTATCTTGCTCCACAGAAAAAGTGATGTAAAAAAGAAAATTTAATCTTTGTAAAATTTTGTCAAGTAAACAATTCAAATACATAAGTAAATCGTAAAGTCAGATTGTGAACCTTGTTTTCACTAGATCCCATCCAGTCTTGTAATGTGTCATTTTGCTTGGCTAATTCAATAATTCATGTTTCAATAATAATACATTGAGATCTTGATGTCGCTTCCCTCAGAATAGGGTACACTCCAATCTCTGGCGCCCACCTGATTTGTTTTTATACCTAATATTATTTGAAAATCAATGACAGGTAGCAAATGGTCACGGTGAAGTCGAGAAGTCGCTTTCCCAACATAGGGAACACTTCAGTATATACATACACATATATCGGAAACCTAGTAGTTTAAATAATACAAAAGTAGGAATCTTCAGGAGGTTTTACGGTTCTTTACACTTCTTGTTACAATCGATTGGTGTATTCAAAGTTTTTAAAAGAACGCACAAGATATATCTCATAATAAGGAGTTTGTGAAGCTGATGTCTACCTCGCCAGACGAAGCAATTTTTCCAACTAAGGATAATCTCAATAAGGCCCTGACTTTTCCTTCATTTGAAGTGAACTGCAGGGCAATTTTCACTTGGCAAGTAGTAACCAACAATTATACTGCATTACAACATATGCAGGTTAAACAAAGAATATCTTTGCTTCCATTTTTGTTGCCAAGACGCAGGAAACTGTCAGAATTCCAAACAGATTGCACTGATCGCAAATCTTTCTACGACATTTAAACATCAGATATTTCGCGAGTAGAAAGGAAACAAATAGTAAGGCCGGATTTTCAAACAAGCAATCGCTTTCCACTATCTTCACGCTATGATCTCGGTTGACCAAGTTCGTGGCTTTGGGTTAGATATTACATCAACAAGAAGTGAAAGTCAGGCACAGCAACGAACCGACCATGCTGAAAATTCATAATCACGGAAACAGACTGAATTAGCAGAAACAGTACTCCGAAGCTGCACCCTCAGTACCTCTTGTAATTTAATCTGCAGTGAGAGTTTTAAATATTCTGAAACACGATTTATCGTTGCGTGTTTTCCGCGAAATATGCTTTAAGACTGATTTTACTTTTCTGCAAAATTATTCCCACTAGCTTATAAAGTTTCAGTCATTCAGATTTTGCTAACTTTCACAGTTTTTTGAATTCAGTCTTATACCGGCGCCTTCAACAGTAGATCAGACTTTTCCATCAAATTAAGACCGTTCCAGAATTTTATATGCAGTTGTTTCAGAATCATTCTATATAACGAGGCAATGTATGAAAAATTTCTTACACAAAAAAAGAAAACCGATTTTGTCATTTTGGATTTGGGAAAGGTTTCCGCAACTTATACCTACATCTTTCAAAGAAAGACGAGGTAGAAACATTTTAATTATGTGTGTTTCCATTTTGTGCCAAAATATAATTTTTCAGGTGTAAACAGTTTTACCATGCAAGTAACGAATTTCCAAAATATCCACAGATGTCTTTACTATACCAGATCGCTAATTCCAATACATGCTTCTCTCTGCTAATTTATACTTCACGACCTCTGGTTACTTCAAATTTTCTTTGAAGCGTGCTAACCTGACCGAAATATTCTCCGTCTTGGCTATTCAAAACAGGAAATTCCCAGATTTGGAATTTCATGAAATTATGCTGACGATCCCGCTGTATAGACAAATAATACTGTCTTGACATTTTATAAATTTATTTTTCGCTACTAATTGCAATAATCAACATCCTCAGCTGTGACGGACGCTGAGAACTTTTCAGAGAGCTTAGGAAACATTAAACAGCATTGTATAACTGAATCGTTTTGATCATTGTTGATAGGATAGATATTTTGCCTTTAGACTAAAAATAATAATTATCGGACCACTGCAAGCAGTTACCATCCATTGTCTGGTAAATATTACGTGGAAAGCTAATATCTGGCAACAGCAAAAACCCAAAACTTTATCATTTATGTCGTTGTCACTTGATCTTGGCTTCGTGCTAATAAAATTTATCGTTTAATATATTCTTACTAACCGGGAAGGACAAACAGATTAGTTGAATGAGTGTGCATACTGGCTAGTATATATATATATAAAAAAAATGTAACATATAATTTTCTACAAAACTAATTACTTTTTCAATTTGTAAGGACATTTTAGGCTACGAAGACCAAATGTAATAGTAAATTCATGACAAGGTTGTATTGCAACTTTTCTGCGAACTTTGGTGAAAGTATAAAGTTGGAGAGATGTACGTATAAAGAGAACTTCTTTGGTACTTCCTTGTTTTCCTTGAAAAAAATAAAAACGTGTACTGCGCGATGACATGCTGGAAGTCGTCCTCGAGATGTTGTATCCGTTTGTCGGTAGACACCACAATAAAACGACGACAAATCCCTGGTACCGAGAACTCCACACCGCCTGTCACAAACCTCCAACTAACGCTAATGCGGATGTTCGTAAATTATGATTGCATTAAGCCATAAAACGTAATCAGGCCTTGACATCAAGTAGCTATAAAATGAGTCGTATCTGCAAAAGTACACCTAAAAAGACTCGATTTTAATAGCTTTCGAATCGAGCTATTGATGAGATGATAGTGAATTATAACTAAAGATGACGGTAGGTGAGCTCTAATGTTAGGTGTATATTCGGGGGAACCCGAGTTCGATCTATTGGCTGGCCATCAAGATTTCGGTTTTCCATAGTTTTCCGAAATCACTCCCGCGAATGACAAAATACTTATGTCAAAGACCATGGCCGAATTCCTCCCCGTTCCTTGTACACTAACATTTCTCACTTATAAAAACGTCGACAAACAGGATTCGCCTCTGATGGGTAGGACGTGGATTCGAATCCTCATCTGGCCATCCAAATTTGAGTTTCCCCAAATCACAAATCAGTTAAGGCGAATGCCGGGATGGTTCCTTCAAATGGTCATGGCCGAATTTCTCCCCATTCCTTGCTACCCAGTATTTTTCCACCTCTAATGTACTCGTCGATAAGGCGTAAAGCCAGAAGCGAAATAAAGAAAAGACAGGGAAACACTTTTACGAAAATTGACATGTGTATAACATTGTTCCCAAGCTTATATCAGTTTTGGTTTACTTTAGTTATAAAATTGAATAAAGTTTGGTATGTGCACTCTTGATGTCTGTATTTAAATAAATACGACCTGGAGACAGAGTTTCAACTTGCCTCTCTGTAACATGAAATCCAAACCACGGAACGTCCTAGGGTTCTTCGTATTAAAAATTCACTTCTTTACCAGGGGTGAAAGTCAGATCAAGTGCTAGTAAAAAATTCCTGGGTGAACCAGGATTCGAACGGAGGATCCTGAATTTACAAGGCGGAAGCATTAACCACCAATTAACCAGTTCGTTCATTTAAGTAAATTAGTCTTATTACTTAGACTCAAGCGTTAGTGTATAGACCGGAACATAAACTTTATTCGTAATAGAATAATTGAAAAATCCAAGAAAATCAGATACAAAGAACCCATGGGAGCACTGAAGTATAGTATTCATTCCACATTAGCCGAATGTCTCATATCGCAATAGAAATAACACAGATATGAAACAACTACAGATACAAAACACTAATCCTGCAAGGACGCTACCACATACAGAAAGCAATAAACAATGGGAAACAGACACTGCATGATCCCATACATCTAACCGACTTAACTTTATTGAAACACATAAACAGACACTAAAATAACAGACGTCAAAATACAACAAACACAAATAGAGACCAATACACTTCCTTTTTTTACCCTCGTGCACATAAACTGATGCATGCATTGTATATAAACTGCAAACAAATTACGAAAACATTATTCACATACAGAAATTTTAAAACTGGCGCTGTTAAAAATACAACCAAGGTGACAGCGAAAGACATAAGAATAACAAGAAAGCGTACTGTACAATACATAACTGATACTGTTTTGACAGGTGTTTCTAAACGGAACATGGTTTGTGAGAAAGGCAGAAATGTAAACCCACAAAACCGACCGACACTAATGTAAATAGTGAGTAGAAAAATATTAAGCTAATTGTACAAGTTTAGGACTAAGTCAAATTAACCAAAGATATAAAACTAAGTTCATTTCAATATAGTTTTATCACTGATGATACATGGAAAAATGGCGAAACGGGTACGAGAGTAAAATATTAAAAAACTAGTTTCTTTGGAGGTTATTTATTAAAAATTAAAGAAAACTTGTCTTCATATCTTATTCAAAACAATTTCCGTTTAATTTCCCTATCAAATGTCATCAATTTGAACGTTTTCAGAATTTCCAGAAATCTGGATGGAAAGCTAGAAGGGGATGGGAATGTGGAATTTAACTAGCGACTTTCTGACGTCATAACTCGCTAAATACACAACTGTGTACCAAAATAATATTTATTGCATTTTTTAATATTTTTTTAGTAGCGCCCCACGTGACGGGGCAAACGAAAAAATTTTCATCCCTGCGGCTTTATTTATTTACCTGTTATAACCTGTAACCTGTTGTAACCTGTTATAATTATTATTACCACCCTAGAGGTCGCTTTTGCAGTCAGTATAACACATCATCCAGAGAAATTTCGTCACAATCGGTCCAAACTGAATTGCCATTTAGCGCACGCTCTGGTGGCAATTTCCCTAATCACCTAATTACACGTTTCTTAGTATTAGGAATTACAAAGTTGTGACATATGGACGGACTCCTAAACATGAGCAACGAAAACTGAAGTTAATAATTTAAAGAGTTTCGAACAATCGATTCAGAGCACGAGAGAACTTTATTGTACTCTGAAATTATACCGAAATTACAACGAAAGCAATGTTATGTGGATTTCATAGTCGAGATGTGCCTTCACATAAAACATTTCACTTCTGACCATTAATTATTTATGAAGATTAATGTGAATCAGTTTTTTTTATTTATACCGATGTCTTCTCGGTACTGTTCTGTTCAATATTGTGTCTCTATCTGCATTCTGATGACCTCCCTCTCAGCTGATTCTCATTCACAGTCACACTCACACAACTAAGACGTTTATGATTACGGCAATCGTAAACAAGCGTTTACTTCAGTACGTACTGCTTCCGGATGCGTTTCATTTGCATTCTGAGTCACACAGAATAAGATTTGTGTCTGAAACACGCAATTTGATGTTAAGATGTTTCCACGCAAGAAAAAGTGCAACGAACTAGCTACACGTGGAAACAGACAGATAGTTAACAATAGTATCTTTGATAACTTGCTGTCAACAGGTGCATAACTTCTGCACGATAGTACGCAAAGATGTTACCTGATAGCGGAATTATTTGCTTAAAGTTAAGTAGGTTGACAGTAGGTTCCAATTACTGTGTTCATATGTCTGTATTATAATTGCCTGGAAATTTCAAAAAGTTTTTGCTTTTTCACCTTAGGGTATCTGGCATTGCCTAGAATAGTACGAAAGACAGACTTTTCTGCAAAATACCAGATATTTCTACTTGATCATTTAATTTTCTGCAATCTGATTACATTCTGGTAGAATAGTCGTTAACAACCATGAGAACGATACATTCACAGAACACGGCTCCATCTGGAAATTACACTTGCAACCAGCAAAAGTTATTATCCACTTTACTAAAATGCGTTGTGTCTGGAGACTGGGACTCACCTCAAAGACTCGGTAATCTTCGGCGATTCTCGACAATCCCCGAGTGTTAGTTACACTGACTGCCACCAAAGCGCTGCTTGGCTAACCGGAAATTCAAATAAATAACTGCATTTGATTTTATTTACTCTTATACAGATAAAAGGAAGAGTAAATTTCAAATAAATAATCAAATTTGATTTTATTGCCTCTTACAGAGTTAAAAGAAAGTGCAACTACGATAGCTCGGATACAAGGCAGAGATATAAAAATTATAATGCGATGTTCATTTAAATTAATACGTTGCTTTTATTTATGTATGACGACTAGATACAGAAATTCATTTAAGGAGTAGAGCATCCGATATTTAAGCTGCATTATATGTAAGCAGTTACAGGAACCAAGTGACAACTTTGACAGACGATAACAAACGGTGACCTTTATTACAACTCAGAGACTGTTTACGCAAAAATAAATAGTTTAATCCGATTTTATTTGCATTTATGTTGTCAAAAAGAAGTGCAGCTGCGATGCCAGCTAAAAGGCAATTGTCTGTTGTGTGAGTAACTACACAATAATATGGAGGGTAGATATATAAAATTATAATGTGACGTTCGTTTAAATATACATGTACTATTTGTTTATTTACGACGGTAAATTAACGTAAGGATCTGTTGTCTATGGCAGTCACTAAAAAAAGGCCACAACATAATCTCATAATTTTTTGATGCTAGATAAGAAACCGAGATGTTGTGAAAAAGTCAGAAAAAATGTAAGTTATATTGTTTTGAAATTATAGTTTCCTTAGAAAGTTTTTCATTACAATAATACACAATTTTTGGAGTGGTTTGTCGAAGTAATAGCTAGTATTACAAAAGATTAAAAAAAAATTATGACCAGGAAGAGATGCATTGTTCATATTTTCATTGCGAGGTTGTCATTGTATATTTAGTTTACTCCCACTACCTGTTGTGAAAGAAGTAGCGAAAAAGGGAAGGATAAAGCAGGATTTTACATTTGAAAAAGGTACTTCTTATCACAGCTAGTGAGATGGTTATCAATACGCACTTTAAAAATTGTTAATAGCTACACATGTTGCCCGTGTAATGGGCTTTTACCCTATTCAAAAAATAATTACACTTTTCAGATCGGTAACCTGCTTGCAAACTTTAAATACGGTCTGGACTAATCTGAAACGCTCGAAACTGGATCTAGAGTTAAGTTCGTGCGAAGTTATGCAGCACTGTATAACAATCTAAGACTAATGTACAGACGTGTTTACGTCAAGGTTTGGTTAAGTCTAGAATAATTGAAGTAAACGCTTAAAAAATATTATATTTCGCAAAAATAGTAAAATAATCTTCAGGGATCTGGCCATCTAAAAAATCTTCAATTACTTATAAGATAAATAAAGAAAACATCTGTTCCGTTAATTCCTATGAAGCTTGTCAATGTTAATTGTACCTGCAAGAAATAGACTTCCGATAACTTACGTGTAACCAATTATTAAACAAACGCAGGATCCTAAATAACGAAAGCTGGAGTAGGAACTGAAGTACCAAACCTCGTAACATGACGTTGTCACAGCTCACTTAATTAGTACTTGAGCTGACGTGTGTACAAAACCTGCCGCGCATACAGCTTATCCAGAACACGGATAGCAACCTTTGGAGATTTGTCAGAATCGAAGTGTTCGCTATAATAATGCAATACATATGTTGAAGCTATTACAATGGTGCTATTCCAAGATGATGGCCAACCTTCTGCAAGGAGACGACCCAGATGTGGACCCGGCCTGTTATTGCTCGCTGACCCCGTTTGAGTCCTCGCCGGGACTCGAGCTACCGTGAGTTGGCTGGCGGTGACATCAGACGAACCGTTACGCTGTCTAGAGGTCGGTTAAGTCACGGTTCAGTTACACCCAGCAGTTAAGTCAGCACCCACTAAACACATCCTAACGTAGCAGCCAACAATTTTCGGCATTTAAATTTTTTTAAAAAAAGTAGTTTAAACGTCTAGGTAGTTCAGGGGTTGCATAAAAGTTTTGCTCTTCAACACTTCATTGGTGCTTATGATGAATTTAAGAAGCAAGAACTGAGCTTGGTGATTGAGCGGTAACATTCGGGCCTGCCATTCTGAAGGACGCTGGGCAAATTCTCGTCTGGCCATCCAGATTTCGGTTTTTCATGGTATCCTGAATTCTCACCAGGCGAATGCTGGGATGGTTTCCTCAAAAACCCATAGCCGAATTCTTCCCTATGCGTTGTCCCTTCCTCCATCCCCTTCCGGCTGTAATAACATCAACGTTGACGAGTCGTGATACATGAAGGAAAAAATTAAATGAAGCAAGCTCGAATTTCCTCGGTGTATATATATATATATATAAAATTGACGTGTGTGTCCCTATATTTCACTGTGCATCTTCCACTACATAGCGCAGACCACTGGTGTTTATGTGTGGTAGTAGCATGGAGTTTCCTATCGTGCACAACGTTGGCCGAATGCCGGTAGTTATGGGGATGTGGGAGATATGGTGCTTGAAAGTGGTCGACCTGTTATAAAAATAGACGTGTCCCTATATTTATCCCTACAGCCGAAACTACCTAGCGCAGTCTACTGGTGTTTGTGTGTGGTAGTAGTCTCGAGTCTACCATGTCGATGTGGGAGATATGGTGTTTGAAATTGGTCAACGGATTGTATTTTCACATTTCGAACAAAGACATGTGTGTCCCTATATTTCACCCTGCAGCCAAAACTACCTAGCGCAGACCACTGGTGTTTGTGTGTGTGGTAGTAGCTTCAAGTCTCCCATTGTGCACTATGGTAGTTCCATGTCGGTAGCTGTGGGGGCGTGGGAGATATAGTGGTTGAAAGTGGTCGACGAAGGGCATTTTAATATTTCGACGGAAAACATGTGGGTCCCTTTAATTTACTTTCCAGGCACAACTACCTAGCGCAGTCCACTGGTGTTTTTCTGTGTGGTAGTAGCCTCAAATCTCCCATCGTGCACTGTGTTAGTTGCATGTCGGTTTTTGTGGGAAAAGCGAGATATGATGGTTCAAAGTGGTCGACCGAGGGTATTTTGTTATTTTCATCAAATAAGTGCATGTCTTTATATTTCGTTTTGCAAACACAACTACATAGCAAAGATCATGGTGTTAGTGTGTAGTTGTAGCCTCGAGTCCCCCATTGTTTACTATGGTGGTTGCAAGCCGGTAGCTATAAATAAAAATTCTTTACAAATACGAACAATGTCTTGGGCACCAACAAGTTGTTATTTGAGGATCAGGTACAACATGCAAAAAATATTTTGTGGTCAGAAAGATGGAAATTCGTATAAGAATCTTCCGATAGTGTGGTAGGAGTTGTATGAATGAAAGGAAAGTGTACAAGTGTACAGAAATATTTCACAACGCAATTTATTTTTAGTAACTACCGTGACTACACGAACCAAGTTCAACAACATCGTAAATTAGACATCTTGAAATGTTCCTATGTGATGGTAAACTTTCCGTTCACTCGTTTAACTTCCACTATACAGCTGGATCACTCTTTTATGTATTACCATCAATTTCCCTGTTTCCCTAAAATCATAGTTAAAAAAGTAAAGCAGACTGCCGCAATTTTTTTTGTTGCAGTTATGCTTTTCATCTTGTCAGTTCTATTCTGCTGGTCCTGTAATTTGTTGCACGCCGTAAGAATCTTTGCTGAAGGGATTTCTTCACTCTGCAATAAATTTCCATAGTCACGATAATCTATAACAATTAAAATAAATGTGTTCCTTCTCACCATAATCACAATTAATTCAAAAAAGTTTTTTGTCACTAAACACGTGACTCCCTTCTACCCAACCAAAATCGATAAATGAGGTGTTAATTTAAATATTAAGGTCTCCGCTTTGGTAACAACATATTTTATGAAAGGAATTTTTCAAAATTCAACCCTAGGTCAAAAGTATTATTATCTCTAAAAATTGTTTTTTTTTCACTAACTGTTTATTTCCTTTGATACCTAAAATTATAAATGAGGTATCATTTTAAATATTAACGTTTCCACTTTCGTAACATGATATTTTAAAAAATGAATTTTTCGGAATTTGATCCTCGAAGGCCAAAATTGTTAACTGTCAAGGTCACCAATATGAGACAGTTCAGAGCCAAGCCACTAAAGTTCGCTGGAGTCGGATTTCCAAAGTTAGAAATAGTATGTAAGTTAGTTACAGACGACAAAAACCTCCATATAAAGCCACGTTGTTGCCCCCGGTAGTGAGACCTCGCCTTGCTCCGACCTCCTTTACCTCTTCTTACTGCCGTGGCTCGCAATCTGTTCCCTTCCCCGGCCATTAAAACCGAGACTCGTCTTAATGCGTTAATTTATGTAAGTTGCCGGCCGCGTACGAGATAACATCTGTCCGGTGGCTTCTAATAACGTGTTGGCCATTACAAGGCGGCCGTTCCCTGTTAACACGATCCCACGGTGTGTGTCCTTATACTCTGATTGAACAACCAAATTACACCGAACACTACCCCCTCTCTCCCGTACGAGATGCAATTAACCTCAAGCCTCGTAATTGAATCGCTGCTGACAAGAAATTGAAATTACAGTGTTCCAAGGCTGTATTGTGTCCTTGTTCTAAACGTGAAAAGTGTCGGAAATAATCTGGGAAATATTTTTTCTATATATTATATAACGATGTTAAAAATTTGTGGTTTTGCTGTTGACCAGCTTCAGTATTTCATCTCCTTGTCATCTATGTTCAACACTTTATGTTGACAGAGAGCGTATGCCTGAATATGGTGTAGTGTGGGACTCACATGTTGAGTATCAAATACAGTAGTTGAAGAGGATGCAAAAGATGGCTGCTAGATTTGTCTGCGGAAGTGACCAAAGAACATAATCAGTAACTGATATAATAAAGGAGCTGGATTGGGATTCACTTCAAGATATGAGGAAGGAAAAAAAGAGTAGTGGCTGTATATAAGGCATGTATTGGTGATGAGGGTTGGAAAGATATTGGTGGAAAAATTCAGAGTGGTGCATGGAAAGAAATAGATGACCTTGACAGTAAGTTGGCACTCTATTTCAGGCATAAAGGAAATGTTCTTTTGTAGGTAGGAGATCAGGGATTGGCATAAATTACCAAGGAAAATTATGAATAATTTACGAAAACGCTAAAAGAATTTCAAAATTAAAATTCGTAAAGGGCAAAAACAGAAAAGGGGAAATGGGAGTGTTGAGACATTGCCACTGTAGCGTGATCTCCATTGCATTTAAATTAAATTAAATGTGTTGCTTATCACCCAGCCCACTAGGACGAGAAAGCGCAAAACCGAATTATTAGCATTTCGTCTGTTCGTCTTTCTGTACGTAGATAAAACTGTTAAAACTTGGGTTTACTGAAAAACTCAACGATAAATTTTCCCAAAATTTCTGAGGAATATCTGTTAAATCTGCCCTAGCTAAACTGTTTCTGTTTTGGTCTTGACAACTTGTCAACTTTGAAGTCATTAGAGGATTTCGGACAAGGAACGGGAAGGAATTCAGCCATGCACTTTTGAATGAAGAATTCCAACATTCACCTGGAGTGATTTCGAAAAACACGGAAAATTGTAATATGGGTGATCGGACTTAATCCACGTAGAGTGGGTATCAAGCACCGCTACAGGAAAATACAATCAATTTTTTTCTTGGATGCGCATCTTCCAAATGTATGTTCTGCTTTATTTTCGGGTACGACCTGGCCTCAAAGTCGGGTGTTGTAACCAAATCTTTAAAACTGTCTGATATAAATATATTTTGAATTATAAGTCAGCATACTTTCCTTGTATTTTTAGTAACTTTACTAATTTAAGCAGTAATTTATAAATTAATTTATTGTGAGTCATTCTTAGACAATGTCCAAATTTGCTAAGTTTAAATAAACCGATAGTGGTTGCACCTAGCGTACTCAAAATGTGAATTTTTGAAATTGTCTCTAGATATTACCTGCTGTTTTTTGCCAATGTCTATTAAAAATAAGTATATTTGTTCAGAACTGATTAGTTTTGCTTGTCCCGGAATTATACTTTTTCACAATTTCAGTTTAACGCAGATTGACAGCTAAGCTTGTGGGTCATATCCATGAAGCTTTGCTTAGTGACTATTGGTTGAAATACTAACGAGAACGTTGACATAAACGGTTATAGGATGTATTGTGTTGTATCCGCAAGAGAGCAAACTGTCATAATTAATGAGTGTAGTATTGAATGAAACCCGTTAGGTCAAAGGGAGCAAGGCAGACTTGGGATGACATAGTGATTTCTAGACTTGGAACTGGCAGCCATGAAAGAGGCCTAGTAATAGACAGATGGCAATATGGAAACCGTATGCTCCACTGGGAATTGAAGGATGCGATGATAATGAATGCGCTGTTAATATAAAATGGGATAGTTCAGGAAAGCAACAACAGAAGCGCCAATTGTTCCTCTAGTGCTACTATCGAACAATAAGGAAAAAATACAGCGGTACATGCTAGACCCTACAGAGTCTGTGTAAGTATCTGATTCTGCTGCCAGCATTGACGGAAACCACTTAAAGCATCTCCCGCACTGTTTCCATGAAATGAATTTCTTTTAAATATCACTTTCTGTGCAGTAAGATGGCCATGGCGTGACACATGAGCTACGAGATGGTTTAGCCTGGATTAGGGTGAATCTAATACTGAGCTCAGACTACTGGCAGAAGTTTAGTTTATTAGATGCATACGCATCTATTTGTCAGGAGTACGTGAGCCTAAAGCTTTTTTATCGTACTATACTGAAACCCATATTCGAAATAATGTATTGTCATCACGTATCAGTTTTTGTGATATTCTATCGTAAAATGCTGTTGATTAGGAGACGTTAATGATTTAATGACTTCTTTACGACCAAACAGTTTATTTTTTTTTTACTATTTCTTACTTTATGTTTGGCTGTGCTTTTATCAGTAAGGAATCTAGTCATGATTTGGGCCGCATTTTCGTTTCAGTTTTTTGCTAGGGTGCTGATGACAGTGATAACGACGCGTCCCGAAACCTTAATAATAACAGCAACAATTTCAGCGATGCTTATGGTGTTAGTTCTTAAAGGCTAAAGAATGAATACAAAAATCAGAATCAATTAAAAGAGCTAAAAACTAAATAAACTGTCCATTTCGACTATATCCATATAATCATCACCAGAGAAAAATTTTGATGATCTATACGTTGATTAGTAGTTCATTTAGTGTTAGCCGGGATGCACCATTTTACACGTCAGTTTTATTAATGCATAATTTCACAGAAATTTGTCGGTATTATTAACTTAAACATGCACAGATTGAAATCTGTATTTAGCATCTGTCACTTCTGTATCACAGAAACTGAACCGCCATGTAAACTAAATATCAAAAAATTGTAGCTCGTTTACTTCAAAAGGTTCATTTTCAGAGTGAAGTAAGTTACTGGTTACTAATTCTTAATTCGAACGACATTTTCCTTCATTCTGTGGATCTGCTGAGTTAAAAGATCGTAGCGCATTCAGTTGGCACGCTGTAGACGTCTTGTGATTAAGTTCTTAGTCTGGAGCTCCCTCCTCTCACCGCCTCGACACGTCACTGCCTACGTCATAGGCCTTTGACAGCATCTGTGACGTAATGGCTTTTCGCCGTTATGAACGGATCACAGGCAGTTACTGCCAGCCGTAAAGGTTCCGTTACATTCAGTTCGTGGCAGGGTACTCCTCTACGGTCTGCATATGCCGCCTCCAGTGTCGTTGGCGAACATCAGATCCGTTTGGACGGAAACAATACTGGACCAACGATTACAACACTCAATGTGCATTCCGTAATCTGAGTCAAATGTCGGAAGGACCAGCTCAGTTTTCTGACGTTGCCAAAAATTTAGAGGCATTCCTACTATCTTACCAGTGTACCTTTCTTGCTCCTTCTAACAATTCTTTTAGGTCCAAACAGGAATGATACACGTATAAACTTTATTCTTCCAAAATCAGCCACAAGAATCTTTAGCTAAGAGTTGCAGATTTCCGTCTTGTTATCTTCATTAACAAAGCTACATGTAATAGTAGTCGTGCAAGGAATTGTTACAAATTTTTTAAGCATATTTTAGAGATTCCGTGTTGGAATGACGGCCTTAACAGACATTGTAGGTACAAAATCAATGATGTCCGGAGATTTGAATATATTTCCCGTCAAAATGTCATGTTCATAGGTCAGCTTGATCACTCGCAAATCAATAAATTCGTGTGGCCTTAGCCACCAGATGAGACACTTTTTTTATTGCCACGCATTCCGCTTTTGCAACTATAGTATCTATAGTTTAACGTGAAACATTGAGAGTTATAAGCGTACTTCTGAGTTAAAAAAACGAGCTTTGCCGGTAGTTAGGGTTAGGTTAAGGTGCAGTTAAATTTCCAGGCCTCACCGATATCTCTCGTCTCTGTGATTGACACTCTGAGTCGCACGTTTAGGAAACAGATCCGCTCTATTGGCACGATAGAGACCCAACTCACGACGACCTAAACCTCTTACTATAATGTAGTAAATGTAGGCTTAAATATCTTATGGTAAAAACGCTTAACTTCAAAACGAATACAAATGTTCATGGACACCATCTTACCATTTGTTTCAAAATTAAATA
This sequence comes from Vandiemenella viatica, assembly GCA_031002005.1. Lineage (NCBI taxonomy): Eukaryota > Metazoa > Arthropoda > Insecta > Orthoptera > Morabidae > Vandiemenella > Vandiemenella viatica. The sequence continues at coordinate 203,434,198 of CM061919.1, read as the reverse complement.
AACCAGAATATGGTGACAAACTAACTTTGCATTCTTTAGCCAATTATTTCGATGTGAAAGATTTTTGTTTTACTTTATTTTATTTGAGTCATTTAGATGGAAACAAGGACATATTCCCTTTCCACAATCCTTGAGTTCCAATCTTTTCATTAAATTTCTGTAATACTTTGATGCACTCAACATTTCGCACCGCCGTTGATATTTTTCGCCGTAACTTTGGCCGTCACAGGTTTGTTCAACGACAGCTCTCAATCAACAATATACGTATTTGGAATTCTATAATTATTATCCTGAACCCATATTGATCTTCGCATGCTAGAGTGTATTTTTTTTATGGTTTTCTAATTTGTTTGATAGTATTAATAATTTTAGTCCTCGTACAGTCAAGGAATGCAATAGACCGGATTTAAATGGTGAAACCAAGAAGATAGAGACCTCGATTTTCTTCGTTATCACCCTGATAACTATTTATATTGTCGACGATTTTCACTCGAAAAATATCGTATCAAGGAAATAAACCATTACGCCAAGCGGTGAATACTTGTATTAGTTTTAACGATTCCAATAGAGATCAAGAAAATTAATCGTATTGCTCGCATTAGTACGTCCGTTAATAAATTAGATTCAACAATCCATTAAGCTTCCATCAACAGCAAGTAAAACAAATGAATGCTGTGGGATATGATCCTCAGTTGCAGCCAATGAAGGAATTTTTTTTTCTATGGCTTTACTTCTCGTCGACGTCGAGGTCATTAGAGGTGGGAAAGGACTGGAGAGAATGAACGGGAAGGAAATCGGCTATGGCCTCTTGAAGGCAGCATCCCGGAATTCGCCTGTGGTGATTTGGGGAAACCATAGTAAACCAATATCTGGATGCCCGGACGGGGATTCGAACCGGAGTCCTCCCTCAATGAAGTTAAAAAACATTGTCAGTATTACACCAATCAAGTGAATCGTTTTGTTTATTTTCACCGTACGTGTTTCATTCAATTTCCTCAGTGGTAGAAATGAATTTCTCTTTCTCATCGTCAACGTTTGCTTTGTCATGTTTGGAAGATGTTTGAATCATTTTTAAGTTTTATTCAAAATGAACGTAAACAATACTATAGCCAGTTTTCTTAAGACCTGTTTGACACTGAGAAAATTATGTACAGTGCAGTGTAGTGTTGTTAACATTCATTTTGAACAAAATTTGGAAATAAGTCAAACATATTACAGATCAGAAAAGAAGAAACTCTAGGAAATGGAGTGAAAAACGATAGGAGAAAATAAACAAAGAAGTCCAACACTATTGATTATATGCACTAAGAATAATTCTCAAGATTATTCTATTAATAGAAACATGACACATGTTTTCAATAACTCGTTTTCAACAAGCTGCCAAGACCGGTAAAAAATGTAATTTTATTCTCTGGCACCCAATGACGATTCGTATAGAGGTTTGCTGTTTCCGGGTGCGCTGAATTGCATAGCGGTGAACCTCAATAAAACACGTGTCATTAACGCCAAACAAGTTGCCCCTCCATTTGAAATACGATCTGAGCTTTCATATAAGAAGTGCTCTAATCCCGAGAGATAGCGCCGTGGTTTGAAGGTGAAAGCCATTCCGACTCCGCCGCGGCACATGGACCAAACCGGACATCCTTGGAGACGGAGAGAGTACTTTATAACGCGTTCGTGACGCCGATGTTGTAAAACAGGTACGGCATTACAAGCAGCGCCTAAAAGGAGACGTAAATTTCTCCAGCTTCCTTTAACGACAGTCTTCAGGCCTTCGCTGTCGAAACAGAATTCGGGAGTGGTCTGAATGTTTGTGTGTTTGCACCCGCTACTGTTGTCCTTCCTTTGTGGCCGTCAACCATTTCTTATTGGCTGGTAAGTTTTAATTTTTTTTTCTTAATTTACGACTACTAGACGTCGAGCTTAGTAGTGCCGGGAGAGGATGGGCGCAAGAAATTTAGTCATGGTTTTTTGAAAGAACCATCCGGATATTCGACTTGAGTGACTTCGAGAAATCTTGGAAAACCTTAATCTGGTTGGCCGGACCGCGGATCGAATCCACTTCCTATCGAATCCAAGACACGAACGCTAACCGCTCAACTCCCTGGTTCGGAAAATTTTGGAATCAAGGATTGTAGAAATTAAAGTTCAGTCTTACCCAAAGCAGTGACTTATATGGCAAAGAAAGTACAGTTAAATCTTATATTTGAACAGAACTATTATGTTGGATACACTTCAGTACTGATTACAAAAATCTGATTCGTGGCGACGATTATGGTATACACAAATCTGAAAGGAAACAATCACATGAGTAACATCACAGGAAAACTAAATGATACTTTTCCTGCAAAAGTAGTAATGGGACAGGAGAAGCTGATACTTGAAGAGAATATTTCAGAGAAAAGAACGCGATATTTTATTATTAAGCTTTCAGGCTATGTAAATATTCGATGCTCAAAGTAGACCGAAGCAAATGTTTCTGTTGAATAAATACACATCTGCAGTCACACCTAGTTCATTAATCAGTAACTTAGTCATGAAATCTGGACCTGTGGATTGAGTGTGGTGGGTTAGTGAAAACACGATGGCCTCGCATTTAGGAGGACGTGGATTCGAATCCCCGTCCGGTCAGCCAGATTTCGGTTTTCCATGGTTTCCCCAAACCACACCAGGTGAATGCCGGGATGGTTCCTGCAAAAGGCCATGGTCAAATTCATTCCCGATCCTTGCCCCCATTCCTTTCCTTTACTATTTCGTAGATGAACTAACACTTTCAACATTGCGCGTTTACTGTTTTGTGGAAGATTTTTTGTCCCTTGCTTCCGATTAAGCATCGCAGAGTAGTTATAAACTTGTAGCTTATGTTACAAAAATCACAAATTATCTGAATAGTGATTTGTACGAGATGAGGTACTTCTCAAGTAACTATATGGACTGCCGCATGTGGGAGTCCTCCCAGGCACTGCACCTATGGAAAAAAACAAAAGAAAAACTGATTTAATTATCTAAACTGATTTATCAACTTTCCGGGATGACTGGAATCGAAGTAAAACTAAGGATGGAATTTGTATTTTATATATTGTATCTTATTGAAAGGAATTTTCTATAGTATTGTAACTATGAATATAAATGTAAATATGGTATCGAAAGAAAAAATAAGCCCATCACTCACCAGGTTTGAAATAAGGCGGACAGCAGCGTCAAAAAACACAAAAAAACTCACTATTTCCGGCCTTACTCATGAAAATACAAACGTTTGGCGAGCTTGCATAGGCACTTGCGATCAAAACAGCCACATGAATGCTACCCTTTTTTTTGCTTATGGCTTTACGCCTCGTCGACATCGAGGTCATTAGAGGCGGGAAAGAACTAAGAGCAAGGAACGGGAAAGAAGTCAACCATGGCCTTTTTAAATGAACCATCCCGTAATTTGCTGGAGTGATTTCAGGAAACCATGAAAAATTAAATCTGGATGGCCGCATGGGGATTCCGAACCCGCGTCCTCCCGAATGCAAGGCCAGAGCGTAATCATTCATCGACCACGCTCGCTGTTCATGTTACCGGGAATATACAATGCAAATACGAATTAGGATATACATTATTACAAAAACTTACAGCCAATTGAAAAAAATTAGTTACAGATAGTCAAAACACAGAGAGTGTGGCTGTGATATGAAGAAGTTGTCTTGTTAGAAACGGTAAAGCGGTGCTTGGGGACTGTACGAAGTCTTAAAGGAGCAACGACAGAGCAAGCAGCCGTGGGAAGACGGCGAGGCACTTCGTGGAAGCTTTGCTGGCCGACCTGCTGAATCAGAGATATTAATCACGTCCAGCGCCGCTGCCGCCATTCAGGCGTCAGGCCCCTCGTCGGTATTAATGCTATCGCCATTTTTGGTGGTGGGATCCGCTAGGAATAGCTCTGGACATGCCACAGCATCGGAAGTTTTACGAAGTATCATGCTTCTGTTTTTTTCTCTGGGGTTAATGCCCAGTCGGCAATGAATGGGTCATCTACGAGAATTATCTACTCTATGGTTAGTGAACATTGCAAGCTATCCGGGAAATGCTTACGTTTTGTGATATCGTTACTTGTTTAGGGAAAAATAGTTCCGGCCTGGCATTCGGGAGAACGCGGATTCGTTCCCCTGTCCGGTCATACAATTTTTGTTTTCCAACGTTCCTCCGAAATCATTCTCGGCGAGCGAAGATATGGTTCCATGGCCAATTTCCTTCCCGTTACCTGTAATCAATCTTCTCCCAGCTCAAACGATATCGATATTGACGAGTCTTAGGGCTCTTATTAAAAAAGAAAATCTAAAACTCGTAAACAGTTGGTAGTGGGCCTGAAATCGGATCTGTTAGTTCGATATCGTGGCAGTACAATGCCCTGGATCTGCATCAATTCCTCGAATGATTGGCGAAAGATTTCGGAAAATTAAAACATGCAATATAAATCCAATACTCTTTCTTTTACACAATCATTCATGCTACCGTCTGTAGGCAGCTTCTATGCATAGGTCAGTAGGACCTACTGTCGACTACACTTGACAGCCATGTGCTGCGAAATGACGTCATGACAAGTAACCATAGCTCTAGTAGGGTCTACGATAATTTTCGCAACTACATGTTTGATCAGTGTACTGAATATATGAGTCAATTTTGTGTGTTAAGGTAAGAGGATGGATTGTGGGTTAATTATTCAAACTTTTGTGTGATCGTAAGTTTTCCCGGCGGAACTGTTGCTGGAAGATTTCTCGGGCGTGCAGCTGGGTCAATTGATCGCAGATGTACGAATTTTCGATGGCGTAACATGCCATCATCTTCAGGTAATGTCCACTGGTTGGAGTGAAAAGCGCAGTCCGGGACGCGACTGCTGGTCTGCTCCGGGGGCGTCGATATTTATACCCTCGGACCCCTCCCCCCCCCTTCTCCCGCCACTGCGCTCCGATAGCGGTAAAGGGGGTAGTGCGTTGCAACGCGTCGAGCACGGAGGTGGCGTACAAACTGATGGTCACTGCTCGACGCGTTGCAACGCACTACCCCCACCACCGCTATCGGAGCACAGTGGTGGGAGTGGGGGGGGGGGGTCCGAGGGTATAAATATCGACGCCCCCGGAGCAGACCAGCAGTCGCGTCCCGGACTGCGCTCTTCACGCCGACCAGTGGAAGCTACCTGAAGATGATGGCATGTTACGCCATCGAAAATTCGTACATCTGCGATCAATTGACCCGGCTGCACGCCCGAGAAATCTTCCAGCATATTCAAACTTTGTAACGAGTACTGATTAAAGCTATTGGAAAATTGGTTGGAAATTAGCTACTGGTACTGTAGTTTCTAACGTTTAATCTAAAAATTAGTTCAGGTCCTTTTCAGGATGCGCTTGAAAAGTTTTACTCCAAGTCAATTGTGCCCTAAAGAAAGTGTTAATATCCAAATTAATACGCATTCTCATTTGCGCAGTATAGTCTGTGTTGTCCAGACTTTATACCTCTCCTTAGTAAAGCTGAATAGTGTAATGCACAATATAATTTTGAAGCAGTTTCTCACTTCTTTGAATAAGCATATTAATATTTCCTCCAAAACATCGCAAGCGATAAATAACCTTCTAATATTATGTTAATATTCCTATGATAAACTTTAAAGCGGAGGGGGAAAATATATTTTATGAACATATACTGACTCAAAGAAAATGCAAGGAAATTTTAGTTGTTTTCCATAAATACGATTGTATTAAGCGAACAACATCTAGCTCCGACGAATTTATTCGCAATGTACTTGATAATATTTCCTACACAGCACTACCAATACTGTCTCACTTAAAATACACCAAAAAAAACATTTAGTCCTCGATGTTGTGGTGTATACAGCTAACAAATGGGACTCCGAAGCGCTTGTACGCATTTTTAACTGAATAAATGGCATTAATGATGGAAAATATTAATCATTTGCCGTTACATGTGATATCTAAGCAAGGAATATATGATAATCGTGGTTCAGAACTGATGTCACAATGTCACATATCCATTTAAAAAAATTTATTGTTAAATAATGATGATCTAGAATCTCACTGGTAAATAGTTTTAAACCATGATTTTTTCCTTATGTGGCCACAATATTTACTAGCGTATTTGGTTGAAATGTAAATGATTACATCAACAAGTATCTGTTAGAAAGGAGAAGAATTTGCCTTTAATTATTGGATGAATTATTTACCTTCTTGTCTAGACGAGTAACGCGTCTTATTGTTCTTTTGAAGAGAGTACTTGACAAGCTACTAATTAGGCTTCATGTTGTGGTATATATTTTGTCGGAATATGTTGAGCTGAAATCTACAATGCTGCTGCGGCTATGTTACTATCTGAGATATAAAGATGATCTTAGTTGTGATGTCCAAGACGTGGATGGCCCATAGATAACTCTGTTGGCTTCCCGACGTCAGAGCGTAATGTTTGTGGTGAGTCCCCTGTTAATGAGGTCCGCCAGTACGATGCTTACTTAATGTGACTAACAGAACGAGGCAACTCGCCAACATAAGGTGGCGGTGTAATGACCTTTCACAGAACGAGTTCGCGGCAGTCGAAACTGAACACAAGATGTGACATTTATTTTATTTCTGCAAAGAGGTCATGGTATCGTCGTTATATTCATTATAGAACTTTCGTACATTTTTAGTATTAGAAAAAGAACGGAGTTCTTTCACGGCTAATAGTAATGGAAAGTTGTCGCGTAACATAAGAACTAACTTGTAATCTGAATCTAATTCACTAAAAACTACCTTCACGGTTGAAACTGTCTCCCTCACACATGCCACCCTCAACCCTTATGAATCGCAACCGCAAAGACAACAAAATTAAGGCAGTAAAAATAAATCAAGTTCTGTTCACGAATTATTTTGAGGAATGACAACTGGTCTTTCTAATCTTTCTCCTAGTTCACTTCCAATATTAGCGACGAGAGTAATTCATCGATCTTGAAGCAATAGTCAACTTTTGAAATACGCAAAAGAGTTTGGTAGTGGCCCATTTGTACTATTTTATTATGAAAGAACTCCAACATAGGTGTATTTATGATAAACATACTGAATCATTCAGAGTTACGTATTTTAATCAGCCAAGTGCTATAATTAGTTTTTCATTTCAATACATTTATTATACGTCCATCAATTTTGCTATAAGTATCTAGCTCTAAGCAATAATGATGTAAATTCTCTCATCACTTGTGACAACAACTTTAAATTAAATTCACAGAAAGGTGGTGTTGCTGAGTTAATGTGGCGCAAATACTGCTAGGATCGTCAGCTGTTCAGTCCTCTTTGTATGAAATTATGTCATCTGAAAACAATCTAGCTTCAACCCATCAGTACAGTTATTCATTAGAATAATGAACAGTAATGGTCCCAATATGCTACCCCGAGGCACTCCTATATTAATTTTTACCTCTTTTGATACTGCATTACACACACTAACTCTTTGCTTTCTTCCTTTCAAGAATTCATCCACCCCGCAAGTCACTTTTTTCATCCACTCCAATGGTTTTTATCTTATCCACCACCATTTTATGGCTCACTCTGTCGAATGCTTTGGATAGATCAAGTGCTACATTGTCAATGTGGTCTCCCTGTCCATTTGATCTGAAATGTCTTGCATGTAAACCACTAACTGTGATTCACATGAGTCTCCTTTCCTAAAACCATGTTGCTGTTTGGCAAATCAGTTCCTTTCCCCACAGACATTCCTGATGTGATTGCATACCTTGCTTCCACTGTCATTTACAGCCTTGTCATACATAGGACCCTCAATAACGAATTAAGTTAAATACATACAAGAAAAGATTTTTACTTTTAAATAATTTATTTTGCTGTCCCACTGAAATGTTTTTTATCTTAGAGGATACATCACTCTTCGTGGCAGTTACAACATTTGCTCTTACTGCAAGATCACGTTTCTTTCTCCATGTGTACAGTGTTAGAACGCAACGAGCCGCAAGTTGCTGCAATAGGTCTCCTTTTTACGCAGTTGGTTGAGGAAAGGCATTAAAGTGAGGCAAACGTTTTACAACCCAGAGATAAGGAAGGAGCGGGAATGCCGGCTAAGAGCAAATGTTGTGTGGGCGGGGAAGGGGGGAAGATATTGGGCAAACCGGTCGTCTCCGATAGTATCGCCCGCATGGTGGGGAGCGGCCAAGAATACCCTCCAAGACGGGTTATGATGAGCTCCAAGGTCACAACGCAACAGATGAATGAGAGGCGAGAGCTGAAACCAAGTGGTCAGTTCCTAACAGGACCAGAATACACAGGCGAAAGAAGTTATTTTGACCTCTGCACAGGCATAAAATACTCCACCGATCATACGTTTTCCCTGTGCTATAGCGTAAATTGCAAAATTTAAAAACAATAGTTAATACTTACAATAAAAAGGCTATGTTTCACATCCAAAATGAGATATAGGTTCATTCTTTTCCCACAGCGCAGATATGAATTGCTGTGAATTACCGATGTTGCTTGTCACTGCAGACGTTGAAGTCTCCACAGCATTCAGGAGTGGTAAATTCAACGATTTGTGAGTTGATTGATACATTTTCGCCAAATCACCCTTCAAAAAGGCCATGGCCGAATTCCTTCCCGTTCCTTGTCCCCAGTCCTATCCCGCCTCTAATGACCTTAGCCGTCGACGAGGCGTAAAGCCCTAAGTAAAAAAAAAAATTTAATATATTTACCACAGAACTGCTCTGGGAACCGTTACAGTTGAATAAGACAGTCCGTCCTTGCCCTTCCAAAAATAAAATTAAAAAATACGAACTTAAAATTGAACTTGGTCTTGATTTTCAACATTACGTTTAATATTCTGTGACTGTTTCGAAGAACATACGAAGATTAAACTTATACTGCTGCTCAGGATAACATTCAGTTTGAAAGACTCGAAGCTGAATTAGGTTTCTTTGCATTCTGTAAATATCAGATTCATCAACACTATTTGGCTGAGAGTTTTCGGTCGTGGTATGTTCTTCTTCCTGCAGACCACATAATCATCAAAGATGAATGATGAAAACTTTATTCGCATAAATATAAATTCGAAAGAAGAATTAGACTGAGAAGTTATTTTCGCGATTAACTTTGTCTAACGTAGAAATACGGCGATGAATGTCAAACAGATAAATACATGGGCCTTAGTCGAAACTTAAATTTATTTGACAGAATTTATTAATTAGTGATGTAATTGCTAATGTTTCACGTATATGTCTGGAAGAAACAGTTGGTTATAACAATACACATCGTCTACTGTATGGAGGTACTGGAATTTTATAAATATTTGTTGTTGGTGACTGGTAGTAAGGTGCTGTGAGAAAGCGGTAATATTCACAAAAATTAGTAGGAAATGTATTAATATTATTGAGCATTTACCTATTTCATCAGTACTTAATAGAAAGAATATGCCATCGAAATTAGTCACCTTGCTTATTTTTCGTTTTTTTTTTTTTTTTTTTTTAACCTATTGCTTTACTCCTCGTCGACGGCTAAGGTCATTAGAGGCGGGATGGGTGTGGGGACAAGGAACGGGAGACAAGGAACGGGAAGGAATTCGGCGATGGCCTTTTTGAAGGAAGCATCCCGGCATTCGCCTGGAGTGATTTGGGGAAACCATAGAAAACCCAAATCTGTATGCCCGGACGGGGATTCAAACCGGCATCTTCCCGAATGCGAGGCCAGAACGTTAAGCGTTCACCAACCACGCTCGGTTTATTTTTCGTGTTAGGTAAAGTTCTCTGTTGTTCTTCGAGGTAATTAGAAACGGGGAGAACTGAGGAATTCGGCCATGGCTTTTGATTTCGGAAAACCATGAAACACCGAAATCTGGATGAACGAACGGGGAGTTAAACGCGCGTCCTCCCGTTTTGTAGGCCCGAGCGTTACTGCTCGCCCACTTGGCTCTGTTTACTATTTGTCGGTGCTATCTTGTTCCTGCAGAGATAAAAATTCAGCCTGAGGACTTTAGTTTAGATAGCTTCGTGTTTTATTGCACGATGTTGTGTTCTCACATATCGTCATGTGAATTAACAATGGGGCATCTCAACAGTATTTCGATTTGCAGATATTTACAGCTGGAATATTCCAGTTGGCCTGCCTTTTGTGTCCCGCATATTCTAATGAGGCAGCCTCGACATGGATGGTGGGGTAACGAATTCGGTCAAGGAGAAGACGCTCCGACCCCACACAAGACGTGCAAACCTTGACCGGCCTGCTAACCAGAGTACATCGACAAGACGACACAGACAGACTCAGATAGTTTATCGGGTAGCGGGGCCCTGCGTGGATCTTCCTGGCGTCCACAACTTACAGTGTCGCAGAGACAAGAGGTTGCGTGGCGCTTAGTGAGCTGTTGGGCAACTTCAAGCCAGCTGCTCTTACAGGCGGCACGAAAACCCAGTTTGAAGATAGCCTGCCGGGTTTTCCGTGTCTGCATTTAAGTCAGTACTTTGCAACACAGTTCTACACATGGTTGAAGATGCTGTAAAGCAGTAATAGAGGCATTGCATCTATTCAAAATCCCTAGTAGTACAGAAGAAAGGGAACTGTGATAGCCAAGTCCTCAATACAATAATGTTAATCAACAAAGTAAGTCAAAAATAAAATTTATGGGCGAAACCTCAAAACCTATCAAGATTAATACATGTGTGGGGCAAGATGATGGTTCGTCATCCATTTTTTTCAACTTTGTCTTAGAGAAGTTCCTAAGAATTTGGAATAATAAACTGAAGGAACACAAAATTTCACCAATAGCTTTCATAGAAAAACGAAGGAGTCAAAATCAATTGCCCCGCATTTGCGGACACCGAGCGTGGCGGTGTAACGGATAGCGTTCTCGCCTCGCATTCGGGAGGACGGCGGTTCGATCCCCGTCCGGGCATCCAGATTTGGGTTTTCCATGTATTCCCAAATCACTCCAGGCAAATGCCGGGATGCTTCCTTCAAAAGGCCATGGCCGAATTCCTTCCCATTCCTTGCCCCCATCCTGGCCCCCTATCCTTTCCCGTCTCTAAAGACCTCGCTGTTGAGAGACGTAAATACAATAAAAAAAAAATAAAAAAAAAATTGCGGACGATTTTGCTATACTTTCAGAGAGCATTACAAATGCGATAACACAGATCAATCTCGTGGAACAAAACAAGTTTGAGAATTTCTGTAGGAAAAACTAAATTTATTACAAAAATTACAAATGCTCCAAAATTTTTAATGACAGATGTTGGACGATTAGAGAAAGTAAAGAAATTTAAATATTTGGGTGAAATATTTCAAGAAAATGGATTAGATAACTCTGCCATAGAAGAAAGGATACATAGGAAGGCACCACTAAAAAAAATTATAGTAAAAAGTGCTTTTCTAAAAATTTTAAAATAAGATATTACAGATCGATCGTGAAACCAGAATGTCTATATGCTAGTGAATGCATAGAGTTGAACTACAGATTGGATAAATTGGAATTACTAGAAAGAAGAATCGTGAGAAAAATTTTGGGATCAGTTGAAACAACAGAACTATGGAAATTAAGAAGTATTACGGAAATATACCAGAACATAAAGAATCATAGAATCGTTTAAAAAAAATGAGATTGCTGCTTTTTGGGAAACATTTATAGAATGAATAATATCAGATTAACAAATAAAAATATGAAATTACCTTTGTGGAAAAAAGCCAACAACCAGTTGGATTCAAGAGGTCAAGAAAAATTTGGAAAGAAATAAGATAAGAGGAGAGGAAATTATGGAAAGATGAATCTTTAAAAAGAAGATATTAAGTATGAAAGAATTCCAAGGCAGAAGAGGAAAGAAATCTGCTCCAATATGAGGAGAGAATGTAGAAACATAGTGAAATGATGAAGGAATATTGGATTGAAAGGAAGTAAAAACAATAGCGAAGGATCAAGAATCGAAATTTGCACGTGATCCTAGTAGGCCTTATTGGAAGGAAGAAGATAGTAAGTCAACATCAATAGTATATTACTCACCAACATACTATCGCAGACTGGACGGAACGTTATATTCTTTTTCAAATATTTATTTACCGGGAGGCGGACTGGAACCAACCTATCACAGGTGATTTTACAAGTTGCTAATATGACAGAGCTGTTTTTCTATAATGGCAGAGAAATAAATTGTTACTAGTAATAGATAACGATTGGTCGACCCTTATAAACAAAACCCGAGGAGAAAAACAAAGAAGAATCGAGGAGCATATTACAACTAACAAATCAACCCTCACCTTTTATTCGCTACATTATTTTTGTTGATGAAGAGTTTAAAATCGCAAGTTTTAGTGTTTCTGTGTATCTGAACAATCAAGCTTCACCTCGCCCGTAGTAAACTGTCATTTGTTTCCTTATCTTAACTTTAACTCTAATCTAGTAAATACCACCTTCTATTTCGGTCAAAACTACTTTCCTACATAGAATATGTTTCATGAGTCAGTGTTTTCTATTGTTCATTGTGCGAGTTGAGTGTGAAGATGTCGAGTGGCGAGGTAAAACATAAGATAACGCCTACGAACCTTCATCCTTCTTTGTGCTCAAGGTTTTTTTATTTTTGCAGCCCTGGTCTTAATCGCTCCATCAGCAAAATAAGAAGTGTGGAATTCCACTAACTGATTCCTGACGCCTGCATATTGTATGTTCAGGATATCTCCCACCTCCACTATTCACGTCTCCTAATATGAGGTTGAGTTCCGAGCGTCAGAAATTGTTTTACCTACCTCTGTTGTATAGCTGTTAGGTTTGTCTATATTCTTAAGCATTAACTTAATCTATCGACAGCACACGCTATTACAGCACCTCAAGTTTTAAATCGCAAGCAACTGAAAGAAATTACTGTTTGAGCAAACTGGTTAAATAATTTTTTTTTTAAATAATGCAACGAATGGAACTAGATTCACATATACCTATCAAATAATCCATGAAAGCGTTTAAAAAACATTCCGAAAAAAGTGTTTCTAGCTGCTAATGACATTACCTTTGTTGATTCACGTGATTAGCGTTCTGATAACAACATGAAATTAAAATAATTACATCGGTGCCACTAACAGCACTCACCAATATTAATTTTTGATACCACACACAATTTTTTTCAGATTTAATTTTTATCTTTGAACTGATATCACGCCAATTTTCGTCCTCGAAGGCTACAACCGTCGAGATAAATACTTAGCTCTAAATACAACAAAGTTGGCTGGATAATGTGATAATGACACTACTTCCATGTGTGTGGTTTGAATATTCTTCAGCAGTCAGAATTTTACCAACACTTCATTTGAAATAATTGTTGCTGTTCACACAATCCTACTAAATTAAGACTCATTAAATAGCAATAAAGCTAGCAAAAACTGTCAGTGTGCCGAGTTGTAGGTCTGATTGGTCTGGGTGGATGACGAGTGGAAATTGACCAACCTTCGCGATATTTCTAAGCTCTTCTTTCTTCAAGCGATAACTCCTTCTCTTGGATCCATGGTTTCCCCAAATCATTCCAGGAGAACTCCTGGAAAGGGCAATGGCCGAATTCCTACTCCCATCTCGCCTCTAATGACCTTAACGTCGACGGGGCGTAAAGCCGTAAGTAAAAAAAAAGAAAAAAAAAACTTATCTTATTCCGCGACTTGAAGCTCCTAATAAAGGTTACATTACGTCAGGCTAGACACCAGTTACGTCCAGCAACGAGAGTCTATCCTAGAGACGAATAATAAGGTCGATTAACTGCTGTACTACCTATTTATTAGAATACTTGCTATTCATAATACAGACGTTAGCGTAATCTGCAAGTTTATCCCCGACCTGCGGTATAGAAGATACAGTAGAACTCCAATTATCCGAATTAATTGGGACCAGACCCCTTTCGGATAATCAAAAATTCGGATGATTGGATTTTTTTTCGAAAAAGGGTCTATTTTAATTAATTACTGTATGTATGTTGAAAATGGGTGAAATAACTATTTTTAAAGAAAAAGAGTTTTTAATTAATTAAATTAAAAGGCAACACTTACAAGTGCGCTACATTAGTGCAGTATGTATGTACCGTTCTGTAAATAAAAGTCATTGCTTGCTGAACATCTCGGTCAAAGTGAGCTGTTTGATTGTGTTCATCCTTTTTCGGGCAGTATGTGGTCACCCTCGGGCTGGCGCTCCAGCCACTTCAACGCAGTTTTCAAGGCCGGCAAATGCTTACTAGATGATGGTCCCGTGTCTGCTTCAACTTCGACGTTCAGGTCATCTTCTTCCTCGACACTTTCTTCTCTTACATTTTCAATAAGTTCATTCACTATCACTTAGAATTTCTTACCCATGGTCTGACGAATACACACCACCCATTCCTAAATCTTCAGAACTAACTGATGAACATCCAGGAATCTTCAGAAGAATGATTCTGAATTCTTCAAGTGAAACGTCATCCCCATCGTCTCCTGTATCTTCCCTTTCCTTTTCTTGAGCTTCTATTTCCTTTTTCTCCTTTTCCTTCTCTCCTTCAATTGATATGCCTTTCAACTTGTTCAACGCACGTCTTAATGTGACCGCCTTAAGCGATTCGGATAATCAGCGATTCGGATAGTCGGAGTTTGGATAATTGTAGTTCTAGTGTAACTGGCTGACTGATAACGATTAGAAGCACGGCGGTCTTGTTATCAAATAGTATGCTGGTTAGGCTCAGGCTACGAGAGACGGTTTGCCACATTTTAGCTCATCTTAACCACTGGACTTCTCCTGATCTAATGATACCGAACTGACTGGTTCGTGGCTCTACGGCACCTCACATTTGACGTCACCGATTCCACATCAATCCACTAGGAGGTGTCAGCAGGCAAGCATTCTATAGAGGACAAACATCTCCCTGCTGAGTTCGAACTCGTGGCTAGATAACTCCAGAAAATATTACATTCACCAAATGCACCCATTTTGCTTGGTAAAACCCTACTGCTCCTAAAAGCCCTCTACAAAACTATCAAATTTAATACGATTTGCAAGTAGAATTTTCATTTTATTACTAATAAATTTTTTAGTTTGCAGGGTTGTAAAGTATAAAAACATAAAATTGCTGAATGACCTATTTATACTTGCTTTCAAAAAAATCATAAGAAACTTCCTCAGATTTACGAAAAATTTGGTTAAGAGGACTATGCTCCGTGCAGTCTCCTTGGATTTTTCTATTTAGCTCCTCTCAAACATTATACAGCCGTTTACATTTTGATTCGGACAAACCTAGATCATTCAGTTCGGTTACAGCTAAGTTTATCTTGGATATTGGGGCTGATTATTGCACTTGCAGTGCTACTCTCTGAACAATAGGGCGTAGTCTAATTGAGACCGGAGATTTTTGTGGTCTGGTAGGAACACACAGCGACAAGAAGACAATGACCTGAAACGAGGATATCTGAGGAAAAGATAAGAAAAGCTAGCAATTACCTCAACTATTGACTCAGTTTGAGCAAAGCAAGTTTCACTTATCTGTACCACCGAATTTGGGTAATACTCTCATCGGTTCTTATTTATTCTCCAGGAAGCCATTTTGGGCAGTACTTTAGGAGAGGGTGCCACCGTCAGATGAATATAATATCGCAACAAAAAACAAAAAGCATAATACCTGTGGGGAAAATAAGGGAAACGACTTGCAACAGTGTTCCATCTTTACCACACAACTATTGTGTATGCTGCTGTCCACTGACCTTTGCCGCTTGCCAAATATAATGTCAACCGCTGCCAGAAATTTACCGCTACACTTAAACAAGTACTCTGAAATTCACAATAACAGAGATGGAAAGGGTCCAACATTTAACTTTGCCTATTTGGTCTTACAAGAATTTTCTCTCCCTAACACTGTTTTCTCGCTATCGATCAATTCCAGCTAATAGTTGGACACTCAGATGGGATATAAAATACTCTGCTCTGCAGTATATTTGCTGAAAAGTTCGAATAAACAAAATAATTTTTTTTTCAAGCCACCTTTATATCTGCAAAAGTATGTCTGTATACTTCGTATGTTGACTTTAACAAGCTTTTCATTAAAAATCGGCAGCTTAGAGTTGCCAATATAAATTTGCACATATTAATACTAAGTACATAGAGAAGTGTAGTTAATAATCGAAGTATTTTTTTTTTAATCTTTCAGCTAAAAATGCCTTTTAGCCGTAGTAGTGCATACACAAATTATGTATGTAAATACACAGACATAAAACTTCAGGCTGAATAGTTGTATATGAAATTATGTACGAAATTTCACGGAAGTTATCATGTGAACCATCGTTTCCACGTAAAGCTTCGATCAGTTTCGACTAAAAAACCAAAACTTCTTTTTACTGATTATTTCTTGACACCAAGGACCACAGAAAATAACTTCATGCCTTCCTTTCTTCCTTGGTGTTACTCCCAATATTTGTTCGTAATTTCACTGTATTCTTCTCTTTACGATTTATTACTGTCATGTCCTTTTATACTTCAATAATCATGATTGACAATATTATTTTCGACCTACAATCAATATCACTCACATTTTTACCTTTTTTTTTTTTTTTTTTTTTCTTTTTGCTGTCGTCAGTCTTTCGACTGGTTTCATGCTCTTATCTCTGTCTTCCTCTACAGTTCTTACCTTCGACTGTTCCCTACACCAACAAATAAACCAATCCAGCATGTCTCAAAATATGACCTACCAGTCTGTCTCTTCTTTCTGTAAGCTTCTTCCACAAACCTCTTTCCTCACCCATCATTTCCAGAACTCGTTCATTTCCTACTTTGTCTGTCCACTTAATTTTCAGCATTATTCTGTAATACCACATTTCAAATGCTTCAATTTTCTTTCTTTCCGGTATTCGTAAAGTCCATGTTTCGCTACCGTAAAGTGCTGTGCTCCTCACATAGAGTTTTAAAAAGTTCTTTCTGAGTCCCAGATCAATATTTGAAACTAAAAGATTTCTCTTTTCCATGAAGGCTCTTTTTGCTAGTGCTATTCTGCTTTTAACATCATTCCTGCTTCGGCCATCGGTTGTAATTTTGCTTCCCGAGTAACAGAATTCACTTACTTCTCCTATTGCATCCGATTCTATTTTTATATATAGTCTACTAATATTGTCTTGCTTTGATTTATATTCAGTCCAAAATCTTCCATCAGTATTTTGTTCTTGCCATTCAGTAACTTCTCCATATCCTCAGCCCTTTCTGCTAACAAGACAATATGGGAAGTTATTTCCGAGAAAAGAAAGGAAAAATCTAAACGCATTTCGACTGCTGAAGAAAAGAAAACAGTCAGTGAAGGAATGGAAAAAATATTGGTCCGACAAGAAGAACATCCCAAAGAGGAAATGAACGCATCCGGTCAGGATTGCTTATCGTTATCCGTTATGGGGACATACGAAAATAATAATAGTATCAATCACATTTTTAATGTAAAGTCCTTTAAAATGAATTATGCAATTAGCTTAGTGATACAGTACCTCATTTCAAAAGTTAAGTCTCTCAGTTCGGTTCCTAATATGGCATAAAATATTTACAACCTTCATTTCTGACCTTTATCGCTGGCAAAATTTTATTTTAGTAAGCTAATTACACTACAATGGCTCCGCGGTTTGAATTCCGCTTTAAATTGGGGAACTCGGAGGAAACATAATGGATATTTTACCTCGCACATACTGACTTATGATGCCTTTTTCTGGAGAAGCCAACCAACCTTCGAAATAATTGAATATGTTAAATTTTTATGTAATTACAAAATGATGCGTGGTAAAAATACTGAAGTATAGGCATTTAGTGCAGAAATTCACTGTCCAAATATAATAAGGTAGAAACCACTTTCGCAGGGCATATTAATGTACCATTGGGAATTAAATAGGGTATGAAGTTCAAACCTTGGTCTGATTACCAACCATCTTGATTAAGGTTTTAGGAGTCTTTCTGTAATTGTCTTCGTGAATGCTGGGATAGTACTCTAAAATTAACATTTAACAAGCAACACAGCTTGCACTGCACTCAAATGGTTCTAGGCACGCTTCTCACAAGAGACCGTGCACAAACTACGCGGCTCGGTCCAGGAGGGAAGGGGTTGGCTGAAAGGCTACGCTGGGCTACGTGGTGGAAGGGGGAGGGGGTTTCCAAGCCAGGCCACGTAGCCTTCTTTTCATAACATTTTTCACAGTTAAAATGAGGAACATTACTCACAGCAGTATGTGAATATTTATTTCCCTCAGTTAATTATCTCAGTATGCAATTTACAATGGTCTGACAAGAGAAAACAGTACAAAATGTCTTCTGGAATCAAAATGGAAAAATGCTACGTGGGGGGGAGGGAGGGTTAGAGGCAAAAGCCACTTAGGGCTACGTGGGGGTGGGGGTGGGAGGTTCACAGGAGGCCAAAATGGAGCTACGTGGTTTATGCACGCTCCCTAACCTGGGGAGACAAACCACTCCATCATTCTCTCTAGAATATCTTTTAAAAAAATAATTTACGAGCGACCGTCAAACCCAGATAATTCTATATCGATCAATGAAAAAAAACTCAGATACAGACCTCATGAGTAGGCACTTAAATTCTACATTTGTTCGATAGCTGACTGTTACGGGTGGGATATTGAGAAGAATTTGTGCCTCCTATAC
Organism: Vandiemenella viatica; assembly: GCA_031002005.1. Classification (NCBI taxonomy): domain Eukaryota; kingdom Metazoa; phylum Arthropoda; class Insecta; order Orthoptera; family Morabidae; genus Vandiemenella; species Vandiemenella viatica. The sequence continues at coordinate 203,415,583 of CM061919.1, read as the reverse complement.
AGCGTGCATTCCTTGCAGCGAGTCTGCGACCGAAATTGGCGGCCAGCTCTGCTGCGGGATCGGGTGTCGGTGCTGGTGTCGGTTTCCAAGCGACCGGTTACTACCGTTAACGACCGCCAGGGTGCTCCGTCATCGGGGACAGCTCGGTGAGGTTTGTTTGCTGTCGGTGAACAGGAAGCTTTAAGCCCTCCTTTGTTTGGCTAGCGGGGTGTCTGTCAAAGACTAAAGATCGACACTGCGGGGCAGGAAAAAACATCTATAGCGAGTCTAAGTACCAACCTTTTATGGTGGCTATTCAGAGCAGATGTATATTTGCATTCGACGTTGACTACTTTCCTTTGGTTCACAAACAAGTAACTATCAACTTACTTGCAATGGGATTTTTTTTTCTCTTATCACCAGAAAAGCCAGATGCGTCGAATTCCATTGCAGCTATGATCAGTGAAACTTGCTTAAAAGCAATATGGACAATTAATTCAAATTTATATCTTGCAATATATCTCACACACCTCTATTTGGTGCTATAAAACACATAAAATTAAAGATTATTGAATATTAGAGCCAAAATTATAAAATGATCTCGTTTCTCCGACTGAAGCTTCAGACTGAACTTAAAAGTGACATGAACATATCATTATTCTGTTCATTTAAACTAAACATTATTAACAGGCACTACTATCTAAGATTGTTAAAAACAATACGTGGAAGAAATTCAGTTATTTATTTATTTATTTATTGAGCCGATTTCCTGCACTTCCCGCTATGGGAATGAAGTTTCCATCCCAACATTTATTTTTGTATCTGGTGCTTTTCACCGTTTCATCTACGATTACATTTTCCACGAATGAAGAAAAACATTTATTTTATCGGTATATGAAAAATAACTGAGCACGACTGAAAAAGATCATACGCAGGAGAAGTGGCTACTGAGATTGTGTTTTTAATTTAAATGTTTGTTCGTATTAATCCATTTTAGGAGTATGTAGTTGTTCCGTAATACATCAGTTTTCTTGTCTGTCCCATTTTCTTGACGAATGTATGGCGATACACTTAATAAATACATTTAACTACATTACTTCACTATATGAGAAGTGGTGACGTTCTTGCAACCAGACACTTATAAAGTTTATGATATATTGCGTGTAGGTAAACAAGAAAGTTACTTCTCGTAAGTAAAAAATTGGAACTGCTGTTCTTGGAAAAGTCATACAGAAAGAAGAGATCGGATGGTGGGTCATATTATGAGACACGCGGAATTGTTTAATTTTTTGGTGGAAGGAACAGTCGAAGGAAAGAATTGAAGATGAACATAGAAATTAGGATATATGAAGAGGTAATATTTTTTTTTACTGCTTTACGTCTCTCAACAGCGAGGTCTTTAGAGACGGGAAAGGATGGGGGCAAGGAATGGGAAGGAATTCGGCCATGGCCTTTTTAAGGAAGCATCCCGGCATTTGCCTAGAATGATTTGGGAAACCATGGAAAACCCAAATCTAGATGCCCGGACGGGGATTCGAACCGCAGTCCTCCCGAATGCGAGGCCAGAACGCTATCCGTTACACCACCACTCTCGGTGAAGAAGAGGTAATAGATGACGTTAGTTGTAAGGGATATGTTGAGATGAATAGGTTAGTGAAAGATAGGAAGGGATGGAGGATTGCGTCAAACCAGTCGAGAGACTGATGACAGAAAAAAAAATCGTGATCAGGAACGTTGTTTGTTAGAATTGTTCAAGCGATAACAGTTGTGGTGGTAAAGAAAGGTGGGAGTGTGATATTGTTTAGCGTGGACCGCTGGGAGAGGTGTTTGCTGTTGAGGTCGTGCCCCACCCAGTTCAGCACTCGCCCCCGGCTCTCCGTGTCCTTGGACGGCGGTTGCGGTGCAGACTGGATGACATCATCCTCCCAGCGCACCGCAGCCCCGGGGCAAGCGATCCGTACCAACTTGAAAGACATCGTACAGACACTACAGTCGAGTCGTCATCTTCATGTTAGATTTATCTCAGAAGCTTCATGACCTCAAGTGTATGTTTCAGTATCCTTCTTTGAGCAATCATCGTATAGATATTAATAATTTCATTCACGATTCACTGTTCAGTGAGTGTCCAACATTGAGTTGTCCCGTAAGAACATATTATCGGATGTAATCTGTGCTTAGCGTCTGCATCAAGGTTTCAGTCAGTTATTATGACTACGGTGCTATATTGAATATAATGGATCGGTCTCGTAACCTGAACATAATGTCTTAATAACTATAATTTTAGAACTACATTCACGCCTATCACAAAGTAAGAAGACATAAATCAAGAATACATTTTGTCATAAATCGAACTTTCGTGTTTTCTGCAGTATTGAAACCAAATTATTATAGCAGAATTTGTTGCACTTGCGTAAACTTGAAGTTGAAATAATATCCTGGTAGTTCTGCCATGAGAAGTTAGTGGACAGCTTGAGATGACTGATCATTAATGTCTTTACTGTTGCAACGATTATTTAATTTAAACGGCCTACCAAATTAATATTATAAAAGCATATGAATAATTTATTCATACGTAATTTTATCAGTGTCTTATTTGTATTCTCTGTCATGAAGCTAAATGGACTTTCAGTATTTCTTAGAGACTGTTTGGTTGTTATAGTTACGCGGTCAAACACGCAGTATAGTTAGCTTACCTGTAAGACTAACAGGAGTTGCTACGTCCAGAAACAATATTTAGCTACACTAAAAATATCAGTTGAGCGTTTTAAACGAACACGCCATTGTCAAAGTGAATTTGGCATATTAATTATGTTCGGCTACCATCGCCAATAAAGAAATTGCATTCTTCGGACATCGAAATTGCTTTTCTTGGTGTAGTTTGGTATTGAAATCAAAAGAGATAATATTAAAATTACCTTTTTGTTTGAGTATAGTGAAAAATGCATTCTCTCTTTTAAGTTGCGCACAATTTAAAGAGTGAGATAAACAAACAAGAGTTGTATCTCCTGGCTACCGAGAACAAGAAAATATTTATACAATTAACAGATATTTAAATAAATGGATTAAGTACTTATAGAATGAACAAGAAATCCGACATTTATGTTAGGATCACTGAGCTTTCGCTCCAAACACGTCAATGCTGCTAACATTTTAGTCATCAACATTCACGAAAATATCAGTACTATGCATGGGCGCCGGCAGGATTACTTTAAGGGAGGTGCATTTCATTTTTTTTATACATATACTATACATAACACTTATTAACTAAGGATACTGAATTTATTGACAAGGTTTGAACAAATTTGTACAACAACCTAGGCGCTTTAAGTTATTATTCAAACAGTGAATTTAATAATAAAATTTTTGTTTCTTAATCTTTTCTGAGTATTTTTTTTCATAGCAGGGGGGTGCAAGTGCACCCCCTTGCACACCCCTCCCGGCGCCCATGGTATTATGAAAACGAAACTGATGCAACTATCAGTAATTCTTCTAAGCTTTTATTCTGTAAAAGATAGGAACATGTCGTTCTAACCATTGATACTGAGTCAAAAGTTACATTAACTTCCATTGCTGAAGTTTGTGTAGCTTTTAATTTTGTGAACCAGTGACGTGCGCAAAGAATTTGTAACACCACAGTGAATTATACAGATCTCTGTAAGTGTGGCAGAGTACAATATCGCAGGGCGATGAGCAACATTGCTGGACGAAGATTGAGTTGAGTGGAGGACTCTGACGGGAATGTATGCGTGATTCGGATGTGCAAAGATATGGCACCGGGAACGTATAACTTACTGTGAATCGTGATCCGCTTTCATCGTCATCAAAATACCGGGACGATTGCGATAAAAGAGTGGAGATAGCGGACATACAGTATGCGAAGCTGTGGACAGAAGTAGGATTGATCACGAGCTGATACTACATCCGATTACTGAGTCGCTGCAAGTGTGGAATGGAAATGTGGTTTACTGACTTGTTATTTGAATTCAGTGTGGCTACGACTCAGGGGCATTATCCTTTTATTTACAAATCTTACAACTTCGGTTATGAAGTATTAAAGTGTCTGGTTGCTAGCTATAGCACGTCACTGTTTTTGATTTCCATAAAAATCTTTTGTGATTCGTGTAATTGCCTACATGTGTGCTGACTTTTAGTGGTAGCATATAGTGGTACCTGAAACACAAAATACCCAGCCATACGTTTAGAAATTTAGAAGTTTAGAAGTACGTAGCTCACTAGACCGGCGACCAGAACAATCGAGCCTGCAATCTATGAGAGAATCGCGAAGGAGATATCAGCAGTAATCAGGAACAATATATAAACTAACATTATCAGGACTCATTTAAGTACAAACACAATTCGTCTGTTAAAAGCTATGAAGTTAAGTACTGAAGTTATTGAAAAATCTGTTGTCATAAGCTTACAAGGAACCCAATTTGTACTTGTAAACCACTGATCAAAAGTTGCAACTAAAAATAGGAAAGCAAGTAAAGAAATAGCCCCACTCAAAGCAATGCTCTCTAACCATCATTGAAGCAATAGTATAACACAAAGAATTAATTTATCTGCCTATCGTAATCATATAACTAAACTCAGGTTTCATATAAGAATCTTGGTAAATTTACTTCGGCTTTCCATCCAAAGTCGTAATCTATCTTACACATTGAAGCGATGTTAATTAAAATGAAACAAGAGATTTTCTTGATTTGATTTCTATGCCTGACTGAAACTGATTCTGACCCTGCATTAACCTTTGTCTTTACTCTAAAACATTCATCAGTAAATGTCTTTACGTATATTTCGTAACTTACTATTTCAAGATCTACGGTCTATATTTAATATCAGTGCTACAGTCTTAGGTACACCGTAAGCACGTAAGAGACCGAGCGTGGTGGGTGAGCGGTAACGCTCTGGCCTCGCATTCGGAAGGACTCGGGTTCCAATCCCCGTACGGCCATTCACATTTCGGTTTTCCATGTCTTCCCTAAAACAGTCCAGGCAATGCTGGGATGATTGCTTTAAAAGGCCATGACCGAATTCCATCCCACATCCACTCCCGACAGTAAAAAATGATCATGCCGTGGTAGGTTGAACCCGCAGTTTTTATTAACATTCATCGCTGTATTCCTTGCAAACTAATGAGAACCTTAATAATGCAGCACTAGAACGCAAAATCTCAAAACGGTCCGTGACAGGGTCTTAGAAAGTAAATTTTGCTATTCCAGTTTTGTCCTGGCGTCAAGACGCTAAAGTGAGTCTTGTCCGGTCGTTATCTGACAACTTTATGAATTCAGTAATAGCCAAACCGCACTACTGATATCTGAGGAGCTGGTATACGGTGAAGGGTGTCTAGAACGAGCTGTCAGTTGGTCAGTTCACCTTGTAGGGAACAACATCTGTGCGAAACTTAATCGAAATAGCTGGAACGATGTGGATTTATATGCGAATCAAACATCGCAGCATTGAGTGCTATACATAAAAAAGTCTACGGCTATGCAGGAAGTTCACTGTGACTGCCGATGTGCAGTAGAATAAGACATTCCAGTGGTGGGTGACTATCACTTCTCTGTGGGCCAGCACGCTGCGGGATAGTGATCTGCACGGCCGTGACACACTGACCGTTCGCACTGAGTCGCCGCCATAATTGGATTAGCATTATGTTTTAATTACACAGCGCTCTTTCCCGTTAATGGATTTCCCTGTAGCCTATTCAGGTAGATAGCCGCATTCCCCATTGTTCGACTGGATGGTGGCGCCGATGCCAAGGCTAAGCGACGTACGGTACGTGACACGGCTAAAGCGAGGTCTCACGGAAAAAAAGACAACCTGCCAACGGTACAGTGAAAGTGGCGAAAAGCCATAACAAATTGTGTAAGCGATCGGTAAGGTGTCAATTTCACGCCCTTTTAACTAAGATCTGAAAGAAATGATGCAAAATTCGAAGTCAGGAACATCTATAGGTGTTGAAACTTTATACATTAGTTAAATATTAGACATACGTCCCAGTTTTGATCTTTGTAAATTACCTGGGAAGTATTTTAGAGCATGAGGAAGTAAAAATACTGAAATATTGTAATCATATCTAAGAGGTGACTCGGGTGGTTCCTTTGTTTTAAAAGAGATGATGTCAATCAGTTTGCTAAAAATATGCGTCTGAAGGCAGACAACATAAACAATTTTTCTGTCACCGCGTTCCAGGAAAATTTCAGAGGGAAGAAAAGTACGTCTTCTATGACAGTTAGGGCTAAGAACGATTTAGGTTTTATATATTGCGTTTCGAAGGGCTTAATTAATTTCCAAAGAAGGTAACCACCATTACTCAAAGATATGACTCACATCAGAGAGAATTAAACTGATTGGATTCAATGAGGAAAAGCTCGATTCGTCAGCACTAGTTTTCACGTACTGAAAAAGGAATATTGCTTCGTTAAAATGATATTCGTGTCAGAAAGAAGAATATGTAAGGGATTAAAATAAAAATGATATGAAAAATGTACTTCGTTTTGGGTTCTTCTTTATAATCTTACCTTCATCTCTTACTTTTACTTTTAGAAAATAAATTATACTACTTTTCCGTAAGTTTCCAACGTCAGATTAGTTCAAATAGGATCTTTATTTAACCCTCTATGTCCACCGCTGGTTTTTCTTAGATACCACCGCTGTAAATCAAACTACTATTAAAAAAATCATACCAATGTACTTTAAGAGTCAACTCCACTTTCTTTATTATAATCTCAACATGAAGCAAAAGTCTTCCACTTATCTTATTATCTTCCATTTTCAAATGACAATCAGTTACCCAATACAACTTTCATGTTTCACTAACTTTGTCATTATACTAATCTTCTGCCCTCAGGCTAATATTTTCCATTTCAAATCCCGCCAGGATTTTTACAGCTTTTCCATTAAGCTTTTTCCAAACACACCTTCTCTCATTTCATTTTCTCTTTAACTTCTCCTTTATTATTCCACTGTTCTTTTTTTTTTTACCAAGGATCTCGTATACCTCTCTTAACATTCTGTGACCTTAGAAACTCAATGTTAGTACTTAAAATCATAACTACTAAATAAAAAAAAATTACTAATATTAAAAAAAAAATCACAAATAGTGAGGTTGTGTTCCTCACAAGTACTAATTATTTCGTCTACTTATAGAGAATTAATGAAAATGTAAAATAAGGTAAATTTTATTCCTTGCAACCGTTCCCTGTTGTTTATGCGATCGAGCAACGGAATAAAAGAAGAGGAGGAACTGAAAAATATGTCATTGCATACATTTCCAGTCACATAATTACGAATTCAAACTACTAGTGTATTATGTCAGGAATTAAGCGACAGTCGCTAATTGTTAAATATGCTAACATCAAAATCTACAATAACAATTACTTGACGCCTAGAACAAAAGGACCAATGTATAGTACAATACAATACGTTTTTCATTCTAAAATTTTTTTAAATATCACTAGCAAAATTTATCCTGGAAAATATACAACGAAATCTTTTGCGCCGTTATTAACTTCGAAGAAACGAATATATCAACTGAGGATACAAATTTAATTAATATCTATACGATACTAACAACTTATATTAAGTACTAAAATCGTTTTTACGGAATTATGATCATATTGTATTTGGAATTTTTTAATTTAATTTTTAACATTTGTTCAGTATGGAATATGTTTAATAAATACTGGTGCTATACTTGTGTTGGCGTCTATGTTGTATCTCTCGATAGCTGAGAAAACTGATGTAAATCAGTAGGTGAGATGTCTGTATTAAGACCTCCAACTAGTCTCTGCACCAAAAAGTCCAGTTTTCTATTTTCACTGAAGTTCTTTTTTGGTCACTATTAATTATGATGCGATGTTATAATGTCAATTATTTATTTAGTCTTGTAAGCTACTTACGACTTAGTTGCAATACGATTCTCAGGTTAATAACTTGGATAGTAATACTTCCTGCCGCATTACTCTCTCTGTTAGAGTTATTACAGAGAGAGAGGAGACCCATAATTACTTTTTTGACGCACTGGTTGTAGTGATTACATGTGATTTAATGGCCTAAATTTTACTCTTATTGCTTCCATACGCCTGTATGGAGATGATTGTCACACGCTGTCGCAGTTAAATTCCTTTTCATTGTTACACTAAAATGTAGATAGGCTGTTTACCTGAGCTTAATACGCTATTTGAAACAAGAGTGAATTTAATAAACTTGACGACAAAGACAGATGCGCGTGCGGATGGCTGCCTAGCTGGCAGCGTGCAGGGGCAGATCACCCGAGATCTCTACCAGAACTTTCTTGTTTGGAGTACTGCAATTAGTACTGCGTGAAGAAGTAACAGTTATAAGTTTGACACAATTTTAAATGTTCGTCTAAAATTTGCCTTACTAAAAAAATTGCTCGTTGGTAAAAAATAATAATAATAATTCATTATCATGCAAGATTTGAACACGATATATTTGAGAACTAACTGTTCTCTCCGCATATTTTTACTTAACGCTAATAAATTCATAAGCCTGATCATAACCTTGTTTGCTGGAAACTCATGTACAACTCCGCTCTCAATTAGTGGTGTTAATGACCTAGTGACAGAGTTTCTTAGTGGCTGTTTAATTCGTTTTTGTCGTAATGTAAACTAACCCAGCACTCTTACCAGTAAAGAGGACCTACAGTTTAACGTAGAGTCGGAATCATGATGCGAGCCAGAGTTGAATATAATTATCAATTTCTAATAATTTAGTTTCAATTTCGAATAACACGATGATGTTGGCAACTATCCCGGGAAAGATTTCGATGCGAGAAGTAGCCTATATTTAAATGGATACAAATTTTCATACAGTTGTGCCTTAATTTCTCAGTTTGTTTTATATTGCATCAAAGTGAAAGCTATCTTGCATTACTTACGTTTTTCGAAACTCCGTCACAATATGAGCGGTAGTTTTTGCATGAATTGCCTTCAATCAAAAATGAATACTAATTCGCGGATTCTATTACCTTACCCTCAGCTTGTCGAAGTCACATCAAAATGAAATAAAGGAACCCTATTTCACTCCTGTACATTGTTCGAAACACCACCAAAATCCGACAGGTGGTTCTGCGTTAATCCAAAACGTTTGATTCCTTCTTGTATCTTGTTAACAGTGCCACAACCTCACTTTTTTCATAAATATCTGGATATTTTCCTGATTGAAGTTTTTTCTTTTTTGAAATAACCTTTTTAGAGAGTACGATAAATCAGCTATGTTTCTGCCTAATTGCCTCCAATATTCTTCGTGTCAATACTTCTTTCACCCGCAGCGAGTATCTCCCATTCTCTTCCTGTGTCAACTTTCTTCCCCTGCTTCATTTTATCCTTCTTTCTTGAAAACCTGCTTTTTTCGTTTCTTCTCTAAAACGTTTTCTGTCATTTAGTGAGTTTGCCTTAGTCCCAGCATTTTTCTTTTTCCCAGAACCATGTGGGTTTGGATTTTCGGCTGTTAATCCAGTCATATATATGTTTTATTATATTTAAGTATTTATATTCGATCCATAGTATTTCTACTTTGCTCTCGCTTAGGGGGCATCCATTAAATACGTGAGCTCAAAACAGGGGGAGGAGGCAAAATCTCACTAACTCTAATCAAAGGGGAGGGGGCCGATAACAATTTCACATTGCCACTCTCCCTTCAAAGAATGTTCTGCCGCGGTAGGTCGTTGAGTTAAAAAAAAAAAGGGTCACCACCTCTTCAAACATAATCTCACATTAGGTTTAGTTTGCCTTAGATTTTATAACCTGATAGCCGACCTGTAAGGCGTATTGCGCAGCAGCAGTGACTTTTCTCATGGCATACCGTCGGTTTGAGACCTTTAAGCACACGAGTTGTTCAGTGAAGTGTACACTGTGTATTGATCTAGTGAGTCAAGTGAGCTAGTGGTGAGGTTCTCGGAGGACTCCGATTTGAATTCGAGGAAACCATTTAACAGTTATGTTTCCCATACTTTTCATAAATAATTCCAGGTGTCTGCAGGAATATTTACTTTCCGTCTCCTGTTAAAAAAGTATGAGTGAAAAATAAGATGAAACTGTACGAGAAATATAGGTGATATTTAATTAAACACACAAAGAGATGAAACCGACACCATGTTTTTTCATTAAAAAAAACTTACGCCGATTTTTCATGCAACTATGTCTCGCTATCAAGCCCTCTTATTCACCTATTATGGACTCAGCTGGTTAACGATTATGGCGTTTACTGATTCTTGTGTGGTTTTACTTCTGTTATTCTTCATACGACCAAAATACAAATACACTTAACGTTGAATCTAAAAACGTGGAGGTTATGAATAAAGTTTAAATGACTAAATTTTGAAATAAAAGAGGAAGAACTGATATTTCAGCATTTCTCTGTGTTGTTTATTTGAAACTGAATTACGCTCGGGATTTGAAAACGTGAGAAGCTTCCCTAAGATTCCCGATAATAGTTCTGTATGTTTCGAAAATTATACTTTATTTTTGCTGCCCCTTCAGATTATCTTTCCAAAGGGTAACTCTTAATATTTTTTACGTGCCGTCGATCTGAAGTTTTTACTGTCTTGTCCGATCTACAGCGCTGATTGAACGAATATAACAGCTATTAATAACGTCATACTAACTATATGTTGGAATATCGGCAAGGATAATTTTACACGATTACTAAGACTATCTGTCTTAAAAAAAACTCATTTTTAAGGAAAATAGGTTGTCCCGTTGATTGGTGAACCTTACGAAAGAAATAAAAAATATATTAATGCTAACTTTGTAAGGATTTAGAGATAATTTTTCGTTTATCTTTATTATATCGGTCATCGTTTAATACATATATATGGAAGTAAATGTACTCCTCTGAATTTTAATGTCATTATAGGGTTTGAAGAACTATATCACAGCGTGAACAGGAAGATTAGAAAAAGAAAGATGTATAATAAATGTAGATTGAACAGAGGTTAAGATACTTCACTCGACTTGGAAATGTTTCCGCTTCAAATACCGGCATTGGTAGGGTATTTTATGTATTTTAACCTGATCTTTACCTGTGGCAAAATTTTGATTTTTTTTTCATGTAAAGTATGGCAGGACGTTACGTAATTCGGATTCCACATAAAACCGTAGGTCGCATTATCCACAAGGATTACGCACTTTGGATGGACAGAGGCGGAATTCGCAGTAAATTGAAACACTGTTGTCGGTTAGGTGTTCGAATTAAACTTTCGAGATTTTCAGGTCAATAATGCCATATGCAGTCTTCCGATCAGAAGTAGAGAACAAATAGTTGCCAGAATTATTTGTTACTTTCAAAACCATTTATGATTACTATATGGTAATGATGTAATGTGTTAGATTACTATTTTCAACAGTATTAGATTCTAATTATTAACTTTAATTCAAGCATGGTTTAATTTCAAGGTTTTCAATCAACTTTTTTTAACTATGTACAAAATGTTAAAAGTATTAAGACGTGTCTGAAATTAACCATGGTTATATAATAATGGTGTTAGTAAATTTTATTAAAAAAATGCAAAATACTTGTTTTCCGACAAAAGTGTTAATTCCGTAAAATTAATGAACAGTTAGAATTATAAGCACAAGTAAAATAGCAGCATACTAATAAACTTTACGCTATAAGAAAAATTTTAATAATCTTTTAAGCGATTTTTTTTTAATCTATGAAAAAGCTAGTTTCTAAAACCAGGTTTTGAAAGTAAATGGAGCCTGTGATATAGTTAAAAAAAAAAAAAAAAAAAAAAAAAAAAAAAAAAAAAAAAAACATAATCTATATTTTAAATTGTTGCTTTAGCTTAGCCTTACATTCTCTTTGTTTCGTCCAATCTTTTTAATCTTGTGGCAATTACTAAATAGACAAATATTGTGTTTTGATTTAACCGGCCTAATGCGAGATTTCTTTACTTCCATGTTACAGGTGAATACACTTTGCTCGCTTGCCTGACATCGCCGAAAGCACGAATAAGCCTCTCATCCCCTCCAAAGTATTCCTAAAGAAGACGACGGTGCAGCCATTGGTGGTGAGCTTTTATAATGGATGCGTCAAAAAGGACTTAACAACTTTGGAATGATATAGAAATTTGTTGAGATAACTTACAGAACCGGTAGATGTGTCACTTTGTAGCAAAAACCTCAAGTTTGATGCACGTAGTGCATCAGTACACCATTCCGCCACCAGGTGCGCTAGCATAGTGGACAGTTAAAATGGCTACTTTCATGAGGAAGCTAAAATCCGCATGCAACGATGGAAAACGTTCATGACAGCCTCAAAGTTAATATGTTTTGTACCCTTAGTAAATTGAAAGTATACGGCCCTTTCTTCTTCATGTAGAAAACTGTCACTGGTATAGTGTATCTAGATATGCTTGAAAACTTTTTAATTCTACTGATCGATGAAGATGACCGAGATGGTATGGTGTAATATTAGCAAGACTGTGCACTGCCTCATTTTCTCACGGAAGTTCGAGGTTACCTAGATAATCGCTTACCAGACAGATGGATTGGCCGTGAAGGGCCAATCACATCGCCACTTCGCTCCCTAGACTTGACACCACTGGATTTCTTTCTCTGCGGTTTCATTAAAGATCGTGTGTATGTTCCTCCCCTGCCAAACAATTTGGCCGACCTGAAAAATCGAATCTACGCTGCCGTTGCACAAGTCACGCCCGATTTGCTGGAACGAGTGTGAAAAGAAATTGATTACCGATGGGATGTTTGCCGCATGACAGTTGGTAGTAACGACAAACCAAAATGACAGTTGACACTTTTATGTGAAACTTGAGGTTTTTTGCTACAAAATGACGCATCTACCGATTCTGAAAGTTATGTCAGTAAATTTCTATATCATTCCAAAATTGTAAAGTCCTTTATGACTCATTCTGAATGCTATTCTACTTCACAGACACAGCTTATGGTTGGAGTAGCAGTTAGCAGAAGAGATTCAAGGTCACTCTGCTCTATGCCGACAAGCTAAATGGGAGCGTCTGTTAACAAATTTGTCAGTCGCTTGCCGGGACACAGCGGTCAGCTTGGAGAGGTAGGAAGGAAGTGGGTGCTACGGTGAGTAGAAGGTCCAAGGGAACAAGACCTTAAGCCGCCAGTTGTGCGGAACAGGGCATAGGTTGTAGGGAATGTCCTTCGGCCCGATATTAGATCGCAAACATTCTGTCACGCCAATAATAAAATCTGATACAATATTCCCGATCTGTAAATTAAAATACCGCCTCTTAATAACTGTTATATTACTCCAATAAGCTCAGACGCGTTTCACCCTTGTGGAATGGGGCATCATCAGTGAGATTTTGGTAGAAACAGTCCCAATATAATCAATATGGCTACTAGGTGAGTGTAAACCAAACTAGGTTAACAAGTTTGACCATTTTCAAAACAGTGAAATAGTGACATTGATAAAATAAAAAGAGCAATGCTAAACGGCACCAACAGATTTTGTTCTACAAAAAAGTGAAGACCGTGCTATTTCCTGACCAACATGTGACTGTTCAAATCTCACCGATGATGCCCCACTCCATAAGGGCGAAACGCGAAACAGTTGTTAACAAATAATTACGGAAGAATGGCCTATAACCAATCAAATATTTCCGATGATCTCTAAAATAGATTAAATAGATTATAACCCTCATGTGGTGTGAATACTTTCTCATAAGTGGTTAAATAATCTCTGGTATTACCTGGGAGAATGCAACCAAACATTCCATGCAGGTTTCCCTCAAATATTTTATTAACTATGAGAACATGACGTGTAAACAATGTTCCTACAACACTTAATTTCGTAACATAGTAACGTCGAGAAAAAGAATGCTTCATCGGAATAATTTTTCACCAAAAAATACTGATACTAATACTGTGTTTACTATCAGTGCGCCACTGAGTTCACTATAGTACTTTCAAAAGGCACAATCATTTAGATTGTGCCTTGGTTTATCCCAATTGTCGATTGCATTGGTCAAGACATTAGTATAAAACTGTGAGTCTATTGAGAGGAGTTAGGAAATTGAGTCACAACGAATTGGTTAGAACCCTGAGTGAATACTGAATGGCAGTAGGGGCTAAAGATACGGATGCCAGACAGAATTTTCGCAGGCTCTGTGAAAAATGACAGCTAGTTTAATTAAATGTAAACATTGAGAAAGAAGACCACTAACTATTACACAAATAATATGATGTGGTGAACAATTACAGTGATGGGTACAAGGCATGAACGAAACTTTGATTAAATAAAAACACAAAATTAATGAAATAGAATCATTAAAAAATCCCCGATTATTCCAGTAGTATTGTCGTTCAAACACAGGAATTAAGATATTAATCTCTGCCAAATAGCTGAGAGGCACTTCTTCGATTACATAAAATGAAATAAACACATCATTGGAACTGTGCGGAATACAAACGCAATACTTCAATTAAGAAGACGAATTAAAAAAAAAAAAGTAATGGAAGCGCGAAGAAGCTAAAATAAAAATATTCTAATGCGCCAGTAGCTGGAATATTTGTCGTTATTTGAGTTCCCGGTTCCAAGATTTAAGTGCTCAAAAATGTGTGATGTGTTTTTGGATCTGATTGATAGACGACGGAAAAGCAAGAACCACAGAATTCGTCTTCCAGCATGGAATTTAAGAAAATGTCGTCTCTGGCCACAAATATCGCCTGGATAAACGTGTTAAACGCATACAGGTATTCTTTCTTTTTATATTAACGAAGTGAAATTTAACTACTTTTGTCAAAACGCTGAAACGAAGCTTTTAAAATCTGGCTGTAGAATAACGGACGAGTAGATCAAGACAAAAGAAGGATAAAAATACTGAGCGGTACCACACAAATAAAAAGTCGCAGATTTTAAGCATAAAGATAAGTCCAATTCTTTTCTTGTGAAAGCAAATGAATGTTGGAATAGTTTTTGTAGGAATGATGCGAATCTTGTACCGGAAAATGAATGAAAATTCAATAAAAGGTTGGCAACTATTAAATTCTTATTGACCCTAACGAAAGAGGTGTATGAATAAAAACGTTTCTCCCGTAGGAAAAAAAAGGCTTCCTGGTTTCGTGGGTACATCAAAAAAAATAGCGTATGAAAACTCTGAACAAGTGTGGGAAACATCCTTGCACTTTAAGCACAAGGTTCAAACCTGGAACTTTCACTTCCGCGGTAATTAATTACTACGTCGTAACCGCAATATTCTTGTAGAAGAAAAATCTTCTTATGTAGTAGTATACCAAACATCGTATCGGATTCGCGAGCTTTACTGAACAAGAAGTGGAAGTCCTTGATGTATCATCCGATGAGCTCGCTATCAAAGGCGAAATTCCTGCTAATTGAAAGTGATTTAGACTGGAGGGTACGATTCAGAAGCTGTCGTTGAATTTAATAGAGGTCTTCTGACAATGAATTTAGAAGTTAACAGGATTTCCGCATTCATTAAAATAATTACCAACATACGCCACATCATTTCTAGGCATAATGTTCGTCGATTCTACTCCAACATTGTCTGAAACAAAATGATAACCTAGGCCTATAGTAAATAATCTGGAAGAGATCCTTCACTCACATTTTTAAGTTACTTACACCTTTAATAAGGTCTCTTTAAAACAAAACATCGTATGTGTTGTGACGAAGGTTTTACTTCAACTGTTTGTCGAAGCTGCTGCCAATTACTACAATATCGCATCTTCATCAAACTTCTCGCAGCCATTCATAGAACTAAGTGAACATAATAAATCATCCCCTTATTAGCTTTTGTTAATTAAAATAAATTTTAGTTTTACGATTTAACTCAATCCAGTCTATGCACCAATGTTTCCAAAATGACAGTTATATGGTATCTCAATAGGTTGTGATCTCACGCTTGTCTTTAGTTAACGCTAATGGGCATTGTATACAGCGACGCATTGCTTACATTCCAGAAAATTAATTGGATTCTTAGGAAACTTTCTGCTTTGATCATCTCAAATGTTGTAATTGAAAGTAACGCCCATTTCTTCTTCTTCTTTTTTTTTTAAATGTCATTCTGTCTTACAAATTACAATTATATTAAATTTTTTCACCGAACCCTCTACAATTTACTATCCTCCCTCTTACCTGCTTAAGGGTTTTTGTTGGTTTATAGACAGTATCAATATTACAAGATTCCAATAAGGAAGAGGAAAGAAAATCAACGCAGAGATACCTGTCGTTCAGAAGAGGTGGATAAGACACTCGGTGGCTGAGCGATGTTTACAAAAATCTCAGCGAAGAAGATACAGAACCAGCAGGATGTTTTAGTAGCTTAAATTTTCCTCTTTGCGGGAGGCATGAAAATGAACGGACGTCAAATATGTTTCAGTTTTTAAAATAATTTTCTAGTACCAAAACTGAAAAAAGAATGTTGAATTTGTTAGGTTCTTCCACTTGCCCGCTCGTGTAATTGTTTTGCACAAAAATATTTTTTGGCGTACATTATTATTTTTAAAATTGACAAAAATAATAAAATTCCTTTAGGTTTTCTGTTTACCACCCGTTCAATTTTTTTTAGTCAACTAACTTGAATGCTCATTTTGACGAAAATCGGTTACTGCGTTACATATAAATAGAGTAAACTACACAAAGTCTCGCTTACTCTTTCAATAAGAACAAAGACGATACAAACAGATCGTGAAAATATAGAAATCTCCACGTGAGGATAATATGGAAATGCCAATGCGATTTGCTGTGAAGGAGAACTGATTGGAATACAATATTTTCAGGATAGGAAAAAATGCGTATCACAATACGAAAAAGCGTATTGTAATTCGTAGTAATCACAGTGTAATGTCGCACAGGAGAAGAAAGTGTTCCAGAATTAGTTTGGAGTGTTGATTATATATAAGTGAGACGTGTTTACAAATGAATAGCTTCTAAAATACTGAGCCCAGGTACTCACATCACGTGGAAAATAGATGAGGTTTCAGGGTATTGAAGAACTGCAGAAACCTTCCAATCAAAATTAGTCTTTGTGCTGTAATTTATGGAGAAGTAAATGATCTGAAAATACCGACGGTCATTCATTTTACTGTCGTGTCACTGGATTAATATGAAATTCCGTGATGAAGCCGACCTTGTGGCTTTGATATAGATAGACGCCGTGATTAATGGCGGAACCAGAGAGCACGAACTGACCGCCGCCGAGTCCGGACAAAGGCCACTGGATTCGACCTTGAACTCGGGCTCAGGACAATCACTTCCGTCAGCGATAATATGCAACATTACGTAACACCAGCAAAGTTCAGTTTGGCGTCTTAACGAATATACTCATATTCACTTTTGCAGACATTACAAGGTATTTCCCCCCCCCCCCCCACCTCTTCCGTTCTTGCGCTAACCTATTCATCTCAACATACCCCTCACAACCCACGTCTTCAATTATCTGCTTCATATATTCTAATCTCTATCTTCCTCTGCAATTCTTACCTTCGACCGTTCCCTCCACTAACAATTTAACCAATCCTACATGTCTCAAAATATAACCTATTGTCTTTCTTTCTGTAAGACTCTTCCACAAATTTCTTTCCTCGCTCATCATTTCCAAAACTCATTCGTTTCATATTTTATAGTCCACTTAATTGTCAGCAACCCTCTGTAGCATCACATTTCAAATGCGTCAATTTTCCTTCTTTCTGGTATTCCTAAAGTCGATACTTAGCTGCCATAAAGTGCTGTGCTCCACACATACAGTTTTTATCTCGGTATTCTGTTTACGCCATTCAGTAATTCTGACTACCCTCACTCTGTTATGTTAAGAGTATAATGGTGTTAGAAAATCCTAGCATAATGATTGCTTTTCCTTGAACACCTATAACACAGTCAAATATTCTTTTCACTTCCTTCAATGGTTCCTCTGCCCAGTCGGCATTACAAACGTATTGAACAGTGAAATACTAAACGACAATAACACAGCAGAATGATGTAGGATCAACAGAGGAACTACATTTTAATGCAAGAAATACAAAAATGGGTATCACAGTAATGTCGAGAAAAGTACAGCGGGAAATGAAATAACATTTTAGTATACCAGGTCTGGAGAATGCAAGCATGTCGTGAGAGTATAAAATTGAAGATGTTAAAAATGAAAGCTCAAACAAAAAGGTTTGAAATGCTGAACAACAACTGCATAACAATCAGAAGGTAGCCTATATAAAACCTCCTGCGTCGAATTATACAAACAATGAAAAGCGCATCCAGACATTTGCGATCTGGAGGCACAGTGGTCAAGTATCCTCCTTCAAAATTCAGGCTCCTTGGTTTGAATCCCGACCAGGTATTTTTTAACGACACTTAGCCTGTTATTCAACTCTGTAAAAAGGTTTGATTTGTTCACGTGAAGCATGTTAGGATGTTCTGTTATTCAGCTTTTTTTCCCCTTATGGTTTTACGTCATTAGAGGCGGAAAAGAACTGGAGGGCAAGGAGCAAGAAGGAATTCGACCATGACTTTTTTGAAGGAATAGTTCCGTTATTTGCCTGCAGTGATTTGGGGAAACCATGTAAAACACAAATCTAGATTGCCAGACGGGGATTAGAACCCGCGTCCTCCTGAATGCGAGACCAAAGCCTTATCACTCACCTACCACGATCAGTATGTGATTCGGATTCTACTGTAGGCCTAGCGACGATAGGAAAGGACGGGGAGGCGAAATGACGAAAATTTGAAACTCTGCCACAGATCGAAAAGCCGCAAGAATTACTTACATACTTGGGTAATAACTAATTACGCACAAACTGAGCAACGGGCGTAGTGGAGCCCCTACGAAGGAACTGATGAAGACATGTTAGCTGTGCTGTGAGCGTGTCTGTTGGCAGAGCAACAAGTGTGCGATGGCTGTCGGCGCTGCACCCAAGGTCGCTCAAGGTATGCAGCCCGCCTGGACCGTCATTTGAAATGTAAATGTCGGGCGGCAGTTCACTCGCATACACAGCGGATACATTGTCCTGGCCTCTACGACGCGACGTTCGGAATCTATCAGAGATTTTCTAAGGTATGGCACCAACTTCACTCTCTCAAAACAAACTGAAATTTTACTGTTTGAAGTAAATGAAAGCGTGAAGTCGTCAAGAAAACTGATGCTCTTTTAGAGAAAAAGTGCAATTTTCAGGTTACGCAGGTGCCAGATGGTCGGGATGTCTATGGCCTTGACTTCTTGAACAGCTTTCGATCTGTTTCTGTCGAGAATATCACATCACAGAAATCCGTTTGCTCACCGATGAACTCTGGATTCGGTTCATTATATGACCAAAAATTTCTCCTCTTCTCTTTCTCTCCTCTGTTCATGACTTCTGGATCTCTGCGTGAAAATGAGAAATGTGTGTAACTAGCCACACTAATGATGGGGGCATTAAAGTTCTTATAGTTGAAATATTGATCTAGGAATTAGAAAGAACTTTTTAAAACTCTTTGTGTGGAGCACAGCACTTTATGGTAGCGAAACATGGACTTTAGGAATACCGGAAATAAAGAAAATTGAGGCATTTGAAATGTGGTGCTACAGAAGAATGCTGAAAATTAAGTGGACAGACAAAGTAAGAAATGAACGAGTTTTGGAAATGATGGGTGAGAAAAGAAGTTTGTGGAAGAAGCTTACGGAAAGAAGAGACAGACTGGTAGGTAATATTTTGAGACATGCTGGATTGGTTAGTTTGTTATTGGAGGGAACAGTCGAAGGTAAGAACTGTAGAGGAAGACAGAGATTAGAATATATATAACAGATAATTGAGGACGTGGGCTGTAAGGGGTATGTAGAAATGAAGAGGTTAGTGCAGGATAGGAAAGGATGGAGGATTGCATCAAACCAGTCGAAAGACTGACGACAGCAAAAAAAAGTGCGCATTTCTGGAAATAAAGAAGATGTTACACCTAATATTTTCTTTATTTATTGCGAAAATTTCGGTAGTCGGTGCCTATAATATAATGCAAGAAGAACCGGCTAATTAGTAGCTGAAATAGCAGAACAATTACAATGTCTTATGAGACAATTAGAAATGATGAAATGTTCCCAAACTAAAATATCCGAAAATCTCCTTACTCCAGACAAAACACACACCTTATCAATTACCTCTGTGACAAATGGTATTGTTATCTAGCGGTATGTGTCACTCATCGACGCGTGCGAAACCTAGCACTTTGAATCTGAACAATCGCATACATGTAACTTTCATTACTCATAACTTTTCCATTTACTGGTTGAATTGCGAAAAATTCCTTTCTTAACTAATGATGTTACCAAAGTGGAGAACTTAGTCTTTAAAACGATACCTCATTTATCGATTTTGGTTAAGAATGAAGGGAGTGAGATGGCTCATCACAAAATACTTTTATAAATAATATATATATATATTATGATGATTTCCAACTACTCCTTTGCAGGATGTCCTAGCCACTCTGGTTCTTAGCAGTAGGAACGAATGATTGATCCACTGCTTCGTTTCATCAAAGCTGTTCCAAATATAAACGTGTTAGAAGCTTTTGAGTACTAAAATAAGGATTTTATGGGAAGAAGTCACTGATACAAAACAACACTTCCGTTGTTTTTACACGCTTTATGTTAGCTTGACCTTCTTTCAATTCAATTTTCACCCACTTCCAGATGTCCGAGTTGTTTGGAATTTTGCACACATGTAAAGAACCTGTGACAATACAATATTCTCAGAGCAACGTCGTGCTCCTCTCATTACTTTGACAGTAACAATAGGAAATTAACGGAATCTGTCAATTCAATTTCACCCACTTTCAGATACCCGAATTGTTTGAAATTATGCACACATATTAAGAACCGGTGAAAATATAATAATCTCATAGCAACGTCCTGCTATTCTCATTATTTTGACAGTAGCAGTAAACAATCGGTTGAATTAAATGAAATATTTCACTTAAATGTTCACCCACCTTCTCACGTCCGAATTGTATGAAATTTCGCGCACGTATTAACATCAGTGACAATGCAATAATTTCATATCTATGTGAACTGAAAAGTTAAAAATAAAAATATATTTAAAAAAACTAAAATACAAGCTTTTGTAGCAGTTTTAAAACGTTAAAAGTAATCTTAAAATATAAAAATTTTGTTCAACGGCGCTAGAGTGTCCCACAATTTAGTTTAACTTTTTGAATAAGCTTAAAATAGAACTAAAGTCACTGATTAAAATAAGTTAACTTTAATGTAAAAAAATCGTGGGGTGCTCTCTACTAGGAAATAATAACCACCTTCACGAAGAGATAGTGATCGAAAAATTAAGTTTACTAATATCGAGGAACCCTCACTTTTTTAATCAGTGACTTTATTCTTATTTTAAGGTTATTCAATAAAGTAATCACCGAGCATGGTGGTGTAACGGTGAGCGTTCTGGCCTCGCATTCGGGAGGACGGCGGTTCGAATCCCGGTCCGGGCATCCAGATTTAGGTTTTCCATGGTTTCCCAAATCACTCCAGGCAAATGCCGGGATGCTTGCTTCAAAAGGCCATGGCCGAATTCCTTCACATTCCTTGCCCCCCATCCTTTCCCGTCTCTAAAGACCTCGCTCTTAGAGAGACGTTAAGCAGATAAAAAAAAAAAGTTATACTGAATTGTGGGATATCCTAGTGCTGTTGAACAAAATTTTTGTATTTAAAGATTATTTTTAACCTTTTAGTTCACATTGCTATCTAAGCGTGTATTTTAGTTTTTTAAACTATAATTTTATTTAATGTTGACATCCCGACATTTAAAATTATATCCAGAACGTCATTACAGCATATGATTCCTAAAAATTGAGCTAATACAAATTTCCTGCCGTGCTGTGCAAGAAGAAATCACGTTGAATTCTATCATAAAATCGCTTCGTTGTAATGTTTATGTAGGCCGGCCTCGGTAACGTAGGGGCTAGAGTGCTAGCTCCACGTGCCGAAGGTCGCCGGTTCGAATCCGGCCGCGGGCATGGATGTTTAAGTGTTGTGTGTCTGTGTGAATGTCCTGTCCGTCCTGTGGTGTCCATACATAGAAAGATACGATGTACACTGGATGACTAATTGTTCACTGGAAGCTAAAATATGATCACATTGAGCTGGCTGAATGGCCTTAGGCGCCGAAAGCCAATTAAAAAAAAAAAAAAAAAATGTTTATGTAAATATTTCTGGTAGCAAAGGGATTTATTTGGAAGTTTTATTACAACCATATCCATTTCATTGATCTGCCTTAACAGTATTAACCGACGGCATCTGCACACATATAAGAACAGATACAATTAAGAGTCACGGAGGAAAGGCACTGGGCTGTCCTATCTCGGTATCCAGCAGTATTTAATTATTATTATGGCTTAACGCCCCATTGACGTCGACATCATTAGAGACGGGAAAGGCCTGGCGGCAAGGAACTGAAAGTAATTCCGTCATGGCCTTTTGTAGGAACCATCTCAGCCTACGACTGGAATGATTTGGGGAAACTATGGAAAACCGAAATCAGAATGGCCGGACGGGAATTTGAACTCACGTCCTCCCCCTCACCCACCACGCTCGGATCCTGCAGTAGAATGGCGCCATTTGCAAATGTCATGTATCTAATAGGGTGGTCGATTTCGTCACAATAGTGTTAACAAACTTATGTATTTTTTATCTGGTTTTAGAATCATGTAATAATGACTCTTTCGTCAGTGACTAAGAACTGTACAGATCGAAGTTTTGGCAGTTGGTTGCACCCATATTATATGAAATTAAGAATGTTTGTAATTGACTATTAAAAC
Organism: Vandiemenella viatica; assembly: GCA_031002005.1. Classification (NCBI taxonomy): domain Eukaryota; kingdom Metazoa; phylum Arthropoda; class Insecta; order Orthoptera; family Morabidae; genus Vandiemenella; species Vandiemenella viatica. The sequence goes on along the minus strand of CM061919.1, from coordinate 203,392,846 downwards.
AACATTGCCTGTTAGAGAAGCTGCGGACGAGACCTCTGTTCATAAGTAATTCTACGCTTTATGATGAATCAAAAATTGAGGATTATTAATAACGTAGTGTTTCGGAGAGTCTTTAATTTATATTTCATCTCCTGCCGTGGTATGAACCTCCGGAGCTGAACAGGAAACAGCTATTCTTTGACAAAGTGATTGATGGCCAGAATGCTTATATGCAACGCTTGTGTACTAACACGGCGCGGCGTCTATAAAACGTTCAAATAGTGTAAAACAATTGCGACTTTCGAGCGGTGATTATTTTTGTGTGATTGACCAAACGTGTGCAGTTTTTATACGCCTTTTCTTTAGTGTTCATACAAAATATTGTTGAGATGTTGAAATGACGGTGAGCCGGGAACGGAAGAAAATATTCATTTCATCCGTCCTGTGTTACTCTTCCTTCTGCTGTCCTCCCAGTCAAACAAATGATACTTATAACTTTACATTGAAATACAAAACACTTTTGAAGTGCGGACGTTCTTTGAGGAATAGTGATAGATCTGATGGAGTTTTCGTCCACATTTGACACGTAAAATTAGTTTGACTGATTACTTACTTTTCTTCCTCTTACTGAAGCACGTATGGAGTTGTCCAACCGCCTCAACGAAGATTATGATTTAGGTTCTTCTTTTTTAGTGTACTGAGTGTTAAAGATACTTAAGGAACCCTAACATACCACATGATAAACCTATGAATGGCAGAACATACATCCATTATTAAAAGCGACCTCTTCTTCTCGCAGTTAAGATAGAGACTATGTTAAATATATATGCTAAAAAAATTCTTATTGGTAATTAATAATGATTAAATCCCATTTACTTTTTCGTGATTGTGTAATCAAACTTAAATCTGTTTAAATGTGTTGACTTGCAAAGAACGAGACAATAGTACATAATATATCGGCAGTTTCTATCGAGAACTTAACTATAAAATGACTTGAGGAAGTCTCTCGAAGTGTTTCGGTTACTACATCTGCCAACCAAGTCTGAGCAGTCTAAAAATTAAATAATGTAAAAGAAAATTGTCACTTACTAAATGTATTTTAAAAATGTCTCAGGACAATGCATTAATGTTTGAATGTTTTAGTTCAATTGCGATGGAGCGCATGTGCCGGTGGCAAGTTTCGTTAACGTATAATCGCCCCTTCCTTGTTATTAGGCCTACGTATTTCCTATCATTATCTTATATGCTTTTAAGTGTTAATTTCCTCCACCCATCCACTTTTGTGAATTACGAATTTCAATTTTAAATTCCTTCACTGTTTTTGGTATATTATTCATAACTTTCCTTGGTAATTTATTCCAATCCGTAAACCCTGACCCAAGAAACAAAATTTTCACACTCCTTGCACATGAAATCGAGTACCAGCTTATGCTATAGTCTTCTCTTTTGTAGGCACTACTCATAAATCTTCGACCTATATCCCTCCAAGCCCCACCATCAGCATACGCCTAGTACACTCCCAACACTCTCTTCACCCTCATTCTGTCTTCCTGTGTCTCCCAATCCATCTCCTTTATCATATCAGTTACTGACTTGATCCGGCGGTAATATCCACAAACAACTCTAGCTGCTATCCTTTGCACCCCTTCCAACTCCTATATTTGATATCCAAAATGTGGGTCCCAAAACTACACCACCATACTCAAGCAATGGTCTTACCAAAGTTAGTAACCGAATTATCTCACTTGTTTGGTACATCTACTCATCACTCTTTCCAGTAAAAGAAGGATTTTTTACGTTTTCCTACCACCTCTCTAATGTGTCCTGCCCAGTTGAGTGTTTTATCAAATGTTGCGCTAAGATAACTACACTCCAAACCTTCAACAAGACATTCTGTCTTCACTCTATAATTATTAACAACCGTCAGTTTTTTATGTTTGTACCCAATTGACATTTATCTCCATTTCATGTTGACCTACCAAGTCTGTTATTCTATCCGAGTCACCCTGCA